>CAJUYG010008108.1:0-10170 GCA_910591675.1 Galerucella calmariensis | reverse complement strand
CCCGAAAATAGCTACTTTCGGTACGATTTGTGTGAAGGTTCATTTTCGATTAAATAAATCATACCGAAAGTTCTATTTTCGGGACAGCTGCAGAAAAATTTCTTTTCGAGACGATGTTCATAATTTAAATTTATGATTCTCCACCCGTATTCAATACTGAACTATTTAGACGGTCCTCTCAATGCCAAATAATTTTTATTTATAACTCCGTTCCTGTAAATTTAATAAACAACAAAACAAACAATAAAAATGTATTACTTCGGAAGCAATATCAAACATTACAGAATAAAAATATAAGATGTTTCACTCCAGGGCGGTTTGATTCAAGTTGCTGTCCCAAACGGACGCCGCTCTCATAAATTATCTTTACGACTCGCTTTTGTTGTCAATAACGAGACCGGTAGATACCAGATAAGTTCGAAAAGCTTATTTTATTTTAAGCTATACAGGGGTAATTAGAGAAATATATATTTAAATTAATAGGATTCTTTATCACAAAGGTTGATTTTTAAATGTTAATTATTTCGAAAAATGTTCGGGGTATGAATTTGAAAAGGTAAGTAAAAAATAAGCTTGAATTTTTAAAATTAATCAATTCACAGTTTTTATCCAGCATCTTAGTAATTTTGTGATACTTATTGATAATCTAGCAGATATTTATCACAAATTCAATTAAATATACTCATTAGCCACCAGAATAATAGGGCCACTAAATCTTAAATGATAACGCGTATTTTTTGGATTGACAAGGTTGAAACAGTAAAAAGAGAAGCAGCTGCAGGATACCTTTATTAAAAATTTTTATAAATGTTGTAAAATACTAAGTTTGGAGTTTGGTTTATGTGTTAAATTTAATCTATTGTCTTTCAATATACATTTGAGATAAAATATATACGGACTCTAGTATAGAGACTTGCGTAATATTTGAAAGGAAATTGATTACATGTATGATGAAAAGAAAATTTAGTAAATTCGTTCAAAAAAAACTGACCAATTCCACTTTGGTTAGCTATAGAATTGAATTTTTGTGTTTTCTTGCTTAATGTACTTGTTTATATAATATCCTTATTATAAAAATAAATCCGTAATTTTGTATTAACAAATATTACAAAATATTTAGTGTTTAAGCTTTGCTATTAAAGAGAAAAATATTAATATGACTTTTTACTCATTTCAACAATTAATTAATAAATTTAAAAAATCTATTCAACATAAATATAAAACACGAACAACCAATAAACAGCGCTCGACGGGCGACGTCCCGTATAAGTAAGGACGTAGCGACGTACTGTAGAATCCAAGTCACCAGCGTATTCGGTGCTTTACGCGATAAATTCGAACGAGTAAAACATCTTATATTTTTATTCTGTAATCTTTGGCAATATACAGAACTCTGTCGAAAATGTTATAGCGTGCGCAAGCGCGGCGGAAGATTACATTACATACTTACTTGGCCGCCGTCCTGAGGGCCCCAGCGGCGGTCGCCTGACATTTGATACTTATATTCCGTCTAACGGGGGACTAAAGTTTATATTTTCAAGATTTTCGTCCGAGCTCTGAGTTCTATTTGCTGTTTGACTTACAAACCCAAGAAAATAAATGAAATTATCAACACATTTATATATGATGATATCCTACATTGTGTATTTGAAGAAGGGGAAGGAAATATAATCATTGCATCCATCCTACCCCTTAAAATAAAATAATACTATACCAGATTGCGGACAGAATTCTTTAAAAAAAACTTTAATCTGAGATAATAATTGAGATATCTCTGCGATTTTTGTTTCAATTGAAATTTGAAATCATCCACTTAAAGGTCTTGGAAAAACGAAACTTTTGACGCATCGAACGTTCAATTCGGCCAATTTATTCCCAATATATTGAAACCTAAACTTGAACAACCATTCTCGGCAAACCAACAACAGTCTGACGAAAAAAAATACACGTGACTTGAAAAATTCGAGTTTGTATTGAACAATATACAATATACAATTTACGTGAGTCTGAGTGGGAACTTTTATTTGAATTAGATTAGATGGACATAAAATACAATCCCATCTATGTGTAGTTTATTTTATCACGGGAGTTTTTAGACACCTTGTATATAGTTTCCCTTAACAATTTTGCTTCAATCATTTTATTTTTTTCCTTTCTCTAGTCTCTATCCTGTGAAATCTGCAAAGTTAAGGTAACCAGTTCAAAAATATTTCAAAGGCACCTTGATGGAAGAAAACATAAATTAAGAGCGGAACGCCAAGGAAAAATCTTCAGATGTGAACTATGTGATATTATAGCCAATAGCGAAATTCAATTGGAAATACATCTAAGAAGTAAGTACGACTCTGTAACTTTTTTTCTCGATATATACGCAGTGTCGGTAGCAACACTTATGCATATCCTTCAATCGACAAGTTGACACTAGTAATGACAGTCGTCCTACGCAGATAACCAACTATTTCAGTGGGAAACAACATTCATAAATTTTAAGTCACACAGGTCTTACGATGCCTCAAACTTGGTTTTACACTATTATTGGTGTCTATCTTAACAGCATGCAACAAAATCATTACGCAATGATTTGTGACCGATTTTTTGGCTACGGGTCTTAAGTTATATTCACGATTTTTGACAAAAAATAACTCATGTGGCGTTTGGCAAGGGGGTTGATTATCTTAATCTTTTGTGTCATTTCAGTTCTCCTCTCTACCCTAGAAACGATTTTCACATTTTGTTGGCATCTTTTTTAGTTTAACAGATATATGTATATAGACTTATGCATGCCGTGTAATTGAGTGCATTCTTTGGGTAGGTACTACTTTTTATCCGAAAACAACATTGCTTTCAAATCCAAACGATTGCTTGATTAGTTAGGCACCATTAGTCAGAGGCTTAGAGTCCTCAGCTTTTAGACTTTTGTGCTCTTGGTTGTGAAGAGACAGGTAGCTTTTCTCAGACTCAAATGTCTTTTCACTAGGTCCTTATTGGAGAAATCCACTCTTGGATGCTCTAATTCTAATAGTCTATATCTCCAATGAGTCAATGCTTCGAAGATTCGAAGATAATGTGAGAGGCTGTTTCCTTCTCTTTTATGCACAACCGACAAATAGGCTCCTCACTATACAGTGCTATTCAAAAGTCCCCTCCCCCCTCGTATCTTTTGAGCGGCTACACTTACATTAATAAAATTTGGAGGGTGAAAATAAAGTGTTGTAAACTTCTCTACGAATGGTAACAGGTGACGTAATAGTAATAGATGACGTCACAGTGCCACTCTGGCCAATAATTTTAAATAGGACCTTATGGAAAGTGATATCTCGTTTGAAAGACATTGACATTGGCTATATAGCCATATTAATTTTGTTTGGGTTCAAACTAATTTTGACGGATAAATTAAATAAATACCAAAATTATTGAAATTATTTTTTTAAATTTAATTATTCAAATATCAACAATGGATTCTTATAGCAAGTGTTCGAAATGTGCTTCGTCTACTTCCTGACAGGTGGCCATTCTATAGGCGACGTCGCCGGCCGATCCATCTATCTCGATATTCTTCATCCAGGTAACGTCTTACTGCACCATAACAATGTGCAGGAGCACCATCTTGTTGCAATATTATTTCCAAATGGCCGAATGCATCTGGATTATCTTCCAGAATTTCAAGAATTAACGGCTCAATTGCATTTTGTAACATCTCCAGATACACTTCACCGCTTAAATTTGAATTTAGGAAGACAGGACCAACTATGTGGTTTCCCAAAATACCTGCCCAAACATTGACTTTTTCTGAAAATTGGGTATGTTGTTCACGAAAGGTGTGAGGATTTGTGTCACTCCGCGAGGATTTGTGTCACTCCGCAATACCTTACATTTTGTATACTCACATTTCCATTGAGGCACAAAGTTCGAGGTAGATGGATCTGCCGGCAAGGTCCTATAGAATGCCCACCTCGGTCACCAGATCTGACACCATTAGATTTTTTTCTATGGGGGTACTTGAAATCCAAGGTTTATACTACGGCACCAGATAGCATTGGCGTTTTGAAAGAAATAATTATTGAAGAATGCAATGCAATTTCAGCTGACACATTCGAACGAGTACGACAAGAGTTTACTAATAGGATGTATTACTGTCAGGAAGTAGACGGAGCACATTTGAACACTTGCTATAAGAATCCATTGTTGATATTTGATTAATTAAATAAAAAAAAATAATTTCAATAATTTTGGTATTTATTTAATTTTATCCGTCAAAATTAGTTTAAACCCAAACAAAATTAATATGGCTATGTAGCCAATGTCAATGCCTTTCAAATCAGATATCACTTGCCATAAGGTCCTATTTAAAATTATTGGCCAGAGTGGCACTGTGACGTCATCTATTACTATTACCTCACCTGTTACCATTCGTAGAGGAGTTTACAACACTTTATTTTCACCCTCCAAATTTTATTAATGTAAGTGTAGCCGTTCAAAAGATACGAGGGGGGGAGGGGGCTCCGCGTCGTTCGGGTCAACTGCAGTCGCGTGCGGGAAACTATCACTTTATCACTTGTTAGGAAAATAACTATTCTCAATCAAGAATAATACAAAAAAGTATAAACTCACATGCGACAAATAATGTCACTGTTTGGGAATCGATCGCCAGTAGTTGATGTGTTCCTGTTTTGGGACGTGTCTCTAGTACGACTGGTGTTTAGTTTGAATCCACTGAGATGCAGGTATAACATGCAGCAGTTATGGATATCCCAAATACTAGTTCAGTTTCAGACCCTAGCTTTGCCTTTTCATTTCCTGCTAAACCCTTGTACCCCGGGACCCATTTAGAGCTACTCTATTATGGTTAGCTAGGGTTAACCCTTTTGTAGGCAGTCCCAGAACAGTTTAGACCTGATATGGATCTGGGGATATGCTAGAGATTTTAGTGCTGCCTGACTATCTGAGAGTATAAAGGATCTTTTGGCCTCTATACCCCCTTTTGATATTCAACTGCAAACACGTACGGACTAACAGTAATTTTAAATAATATTACAGTAATGTTGTTTCGACCTTGACCTCGCTGTAATATAAAAATATTTGGCCATTTTTACATAAATAAAAAAATTCTTTTTGTAGGTGCACGACATAAAGCAAAACTACAGAAAAAGGAACATCCACACTTTAGTTTGTTCACTTCGTACACTTCTAAAAGCTCTATCCTTATGTTTTTTTGTTTTAGTTGTATCGTTTTAAATTTATTCTTGTTATTTAAATAGAATATTTTATTATTATTTAAATCAACAGTGATTCGTCGTGTAAAAGTAAAAACAAATCGTAACAACTTTATAGTATTCTTTTTGGTGTCATATATAGTGTCATGTACCTAAAATTTATATCCATGCATATTTGTATAGTTTATCTGAAAATTATTTAAAATATGCATACTTGTGGACAATTTGTAATAATGCTTTTATAGCATTTAATAATTGATAATTAAATGTTGATAAACATTACTTACAATTCATAATTATGTATATTATATATAATTAATAATCATTAGAAAATCATTCTAATGACTGTTTTAGATAGATACTAACTTTTGTAACACATGTTTTAGTTGACGTTAACATTAAAAAGATTGTTAATAAATTATACCAATTAATCATTAAAACTAATAATCTGTAGGTTTTTGAAGGATGTCAACTCTATTCTGATCCCTCAACTTTATTGTAGCATAAAGTGTAATCAAAAATGGAACGCCACTGGAATGCAATGTTCATTTTGTATCATTTTTGTCTCTTAGTATTTGTTTGTAAGACCGGATTCTCGCCAGATCGGAACGACTATAATCGTCCCGATCCGTATCGCTTCGATTGTAATCGGTCCGACCGAAATCCAGGAATCATGTCTATCGGATTCCATCAGGACGATTGGTCAGGTTTATTTCATAGCAGATACACTTTAGTATAATTCAAGATGTTTTCAAGCACCACCACCGACCGTTTGGAGTGGTCATCTCGCATGACTTTGAACCTCCAAACACAAGTTTATATTTACTTGCTGTTCTTCCAGCGCACAAATTCATAAAAAGTACAACAAACACAGGACGCTGCAAGCTGCGTCGCGTACGACTAGTGTCACCCGACTGAATTCGTGTCAGTGGACACGCACCTATTGGCGATTAGGCGATTGTCGCGCGATCCAAATCTGGGCGATTGCAGTCGGTCCGATCTGCTGAGAATCCAGCCTTAAATGTTTGGTTCAGATGACAGCCGCTTGTTTAAATGACAACCTGAAAATAGTCAATGTAAACTAGGGTAAAAACATTTAATTTTTCATAAATTCAATTTTTGATACTAATTCGATTTAGAATGAGCACCTTGAACACCTGTTAAATTTAAGTACTGTATTTTAGAAAAATTAATATTTTTGCAAATGTATATTTTACATTTAATATTTTCAAGTTATCATTCAAACAAATATTGCGAAATAGTTTCAAAATTAATGTTGCGTTCTGGCGATGTTATATTTTTCGATTACACCTTATTGCTACGAAAAAATTGGGAGGTCAAAAGGTTGGTGACTACCTTTAAAACCCTACAAGAAAATAGAAAAATTATTGCTCATACTAAGGTTTTGTTACCCATTATAATTTAACTCGCATAATGAAGAATTTTCAGTGAAATAAGAGCAACGTATAGAAACTTTAATTAAAATTTCAACTTTTGTACATGGGTAGAGATGAGTTATTTTTGACTCCAGGCTGTGGAATAATTTATTACTAATATTTTTGTTACATTCCGTATGAACTGTATTTGTATTTAATCACAATAGCTGCTGAAAATTTTTAGTTTTGTAAAATTTAATTTTCTCGATAACTTCATTTTTTTGTAATATTTTCTGATATTTGTAATATTCTCACAAAAAAAAATAAAATCAAATGAGTACAGCAGTTTATTTTATTTGAAAATTCTGATGTCAGGGGGCAAATTATCGGGCCAGCGTGTCTATTATCTCTATAGTATATTTTTATATACGAGAGTAATAAAATCGAATGCAAAACTTAGTACGGTCATTTTAAATATTTTTACAGAGTAATCTAAATATTTCCTACAATTTTCATAGCTGTACCTGAGGTAATACAAGTTTTCGGTCTTTTATTGCTCTCTTATAATCATAAACTGTACAGAACAATAGACAAAGGGCCAACAACCCTGTGTATTAAAGATTACATAGCCATATTATAAGATTATTTTCAATAAGTACATATTTGCCAATAAAGGTTAGAAATTTTCTTTCATTTTAATTCCAAGAGTCTCTTACACTAACTGAATGATAAGTAGATAATTACCTCCCGAACAAATCGAAAATCCGATTGTATTTGTCCATTTAGTACTTTAGTAGGGAGGTCCAAGTTGTGCACTCTTAACAGATTCTGACAAAAAGTCGCTTAGTTGCAACTTTCAAGGTGCAGTCTTTTGTGAATTCTAGTGTAAAAAAGAAGAAAAGAATTTCCGACAAAAGACAAAGTTCTTGCCACGGTTCGAGATGTTAAGGAGTACCCTGAAATTCTATTTTATTAGAAAGAAGCGATATTGTGGTATGGAGAAAAAATTGCCTAAGAGCCTTTAGAATAATTGCCCACAACCAAGTGGTTAAAAAAAGATTGATAGAATTGGCTTAATTAAAAGAATATTAAGTCCCATCCCGGTTCTGTGAGAAAAGAACTGTATTCGTTGTGAAATTAAAGAGAAATTAAAAAAATGAAATTGCAAAAAATCGTGGGATGCCGGTGGTTTCATCACTACCATACCATTGCGAACTTAACACGATTGAACAGGTATGAACATATCTATGTTGTCTCTGGTATGAGCACAGATAAAGGGAAAAGTTTCAAGAAAAAATTATTTTTTTAAAATGAGTGTTGTTATTCATGTATTTATTAAACCGTTTTGTTAAAGGTGGTTTATTTACTTTTGAATCTACAAAAAAAGTAAAAGTAATAATCCTAAATGAGCTGTTTTAAACAGTTGTTTATGGAGGCTGTAAATAATGTGAATCCTGAAAACTGGGAAAAAGGCAGTAATCATATGATTAAAGAGAAATTGTGGAAGTTGGAAAATATTCCTGATGAAATGATCAAGCCACTCATTGTAAATATTGGTTGCGACAGTTTACATTCTGATTCCGATTTGTAAGAAGTAGCTCTTATACGGGTGAGTTTTTATATTAAATTTTTTTTTCTGGCCGAGATGAGAAACTCATGTTCAAATGGGTCCTAGCCAGTGCTCAGACAGTGTTGAACTCATCTTCAAGGGAATGCCTACCAACCAAACCCAAACTAGTCGTTACTACCGCCTCGGAATCACTACCCTATCATACTTCAAGACGAGCGGCGGTCTCTCACGCATTCTCCGTCATTTTCTCCCTTCTCTCACATGCCTTATAAAGTCCTTCTCTTTCCCTAATCATGCTCTCCACTACGCCACTTACCTCCATCCATTCCTCCTCACCCTTAACATTATTGTAATGTTTTTCTTATTTATTTGAACTGTTTTTACCGTGGGTTAAAATTATACACTCACTATGGCTAATTGGAAACATGAAACTGTTTAAAAGTTTTTCTACTATATTCTTGCTATTTTCGACATTTGTAAGATCCAAACTTGAATATGGAAATGTAATTTGGAGTCCTATATATAATAATCACATAACGTTACTGGAACGTATTCAAAGACGATTTTTCAAATCAGCTTGCTTCATGATAGATGGTGTTTATCCAGCAAGAGGTATCGATCAGGAATACTTTTATGACCGCTTTCACGCACAGAGCCTAATTAAAAGACGAGTAATGCATTCTGTAATATTTTTGTTTAAAATTATTAATTATATGGTTGACTGCATTTATATTAATAATTTATTATATCTTTGTGTTCCTAGGGTCAACTCTCGTCAAAACCAGTTATTTTATCAGAACAATTACAGGACAAACGTATATAAGTCGTCTCCTTTATATAAGATGATTTATAATTATTCAATTATCGAAACAAAAATAGATATTTTAAACTGTCAATTGTCCACAATTAAACGTGCATTTTCAACTACTTAAATCTAATTCTCATAGTGGGGTTATAACATTGTTAGTTTGTAATTTTGTATATCCATTTCAAAGCTGAAATAGGCATGCTGAACACACACTTTTTTTTCTTGTTCTAAAAGTTTTTTTTCAGTGTGTGTTCATTATGTCCTATGCATGCATGTTAATATGGTTTGTTCAAACAATTTTTTTCTCTATCATAGATTTTGTTATGTAGAACATATTTTTGTTTGTCACCTTATCCTGGAATTGGGCGTGTCCCGTTGGATATTGTATTAAGAATAAAAAAATAAATAAATAAATAATTACTATTGATTTATTAAAGAAACACTTACACACTATAATAAACTTAATTTATATACACGCTACTTAATGTCTATTATTTTATCTACACTCGGTATAATAATTGTCCTAATTTATCTTCAACAATATTTACATTCACTTTCTGTTCATTCACTGTATACTGAAACTGTTGACCTATTCACTGTATACTGAACAACTTCTCTACTCACTCGAAAACCCGCGTATATATAGTGCTTCGAATCTCTAGAAAATTCTTGAATATACCACCTCTGCGTATACTTTATAATTCCAGATCATTCGCGATAAACCATTGGCCTGGTACGCTGTTTAAGAACAGTCTCGAACATTACCTGTTCGAGAACCTTTCTAGAAAGGTCGCATTCATAGTTTGCGACAGGACGGGCTTCTGAATTACTGAGTTCGTAACATTATATTCACCATGTTTTCTCAATACACCGCTTCCCCTAGTATCTTTTCCAACTTCTTCAGAACTTTTTCGTTCTTCCAGCATCTGAACACATGTCCCACATCATCCTCCACTTCACACCTCTCGCACACTCAAGTCTTTCTTTTCCCAAGCTTGTGAAGGTAACCTCCTCCCCGAATTTCCGGTCCATTCAATCACTTCTGCTCCCAATCGGTTCTGTTAGTGCCCCTCATACTCCTCCCACCTTCTCTCTATTTCCTCCGCCATCCATTCCTCTACTTCCCCGCTGATCGCACCCCTCCAGTCGACGCCCCTGCCCCAGCAAATGTCGATAGTCGTATTAATTATTAAATCCGATCTT
>CAJUYG010008107.1:0-10170 GCA_910591675.1 Galerucella calmariensis | reverse complement strand
ATTAAAAAAGCACACCCTTATTCTTTTCCATGATGAAATAAAGTTTTCTCATAATAAAATATTAAAATAAATACAAATCCAGGTAGTTGACAGTGTGGTTGTTGTTTTGGCCAGGATATTGTTAATTAAAAATGATTTAATAATTTTTTTCACATGTTATGATCATTCTTTTAGATTTTCTTAAGTGTGTCGTAGAAAAAATATACTGTTCGACTCGAGTGGATTGTCTATATCGCCAAACTTAGTCCTCGTACGATATGGCCATCATATCCTCACTAGTTGCACAAACTACTATTATGAACGTTCTGGTCTAACAAACAATTGGAGAAGGTGATTCATATGCATGATCATATGCATTTTGCAATAATAAAGCACGTGAACAGCTCTTAGTCACCTTCTCCAATTGTTTGTTAGACCAAGTCCTTTGTGGTTATTGAAATTATGAAAGGTAGATTGAAGTCATTTTATCAATATTTTCCTCAACTGATGTTAAAATTATTATATCCAAGTCTAAATATCAGAATTCTCATGAGATTCATTTTAAATTGGACATCACAGAAATACATACTGTTTCAAACTCGGTTTCAAATGGTAATTAGAAATGATTCCTAAAATGGGCAAGTAAAAATTTTAGGTTAAATCAACATTAAAAAATGTCTGCACAAAACTTTCTGGATTAAATAAGAAAAAACTATTGTAATCCTTACAATTTTTTTCCAGGCTTACACCAAAGGTATCTAGTTCACTACCATACTACGAAAAGGATTAAAATTAGTTTGTTTATTTTACATAGTTAGTGAGTTTAAGAAGATTTTTTTAATGAGATAGTGACGGCAGTTGATGGAATGTTTTTATAAACTAACAGTTTCTCATCTTCTTTTTTAAAATCAAAGATTTGGATATAATTGTTAAAATTGAGATCGTCAAAAGATCTCCTTCTGTTTGGAGCCACTCAACCTCACTTAAGATATTATGTCATAATATTAAAAATGCACGATATTTCCTTTAACAAGTGTATTTTTCAACTCCTCCCTTGCAAATAGTTTTATAGAAAGCCATCCAAAGCTTCCTTGATCAGTCATTTTTAATCGAATTCTAGAATTTTCTAGCTATACGAGTCGAGTCAAGAGTAACAATTTTTAATTGAATCTTCAAAATGTTTATATTTGAATAAACTAATCATAACTTCTTGTTTCCCAAATTAATTTACACATTTTGTCCAAATTTCCCTACGTTCCATCAATTTGCTCATGAAAAAGTAACTATTTAAGTTTTACCTATATCACTGCACTTAAATTAACTTTTTTATTTCTTAAAACTAGTTTACAAGTTATACAATTTTGTTCCATACATAATATTCTTTTCATTAATTTTGGTTTTCAAGTATGTGATCTCTTGTAAAAATTGAATGGATGATGCTTTGACTTGATGAAGATCCATACTAAACGATGAAGTAAAACACTTTAATTTGTTTAAATCTTCATTATATTTGATATATAGTTGAGTGTGAGAAAGCTACTGTGTTAGGAAGACGCGTCACGAATGTATATTGAATTGAGTTCAAAAAATATAATGAAGATTTAAGTGTTTTATTTCATCGTCTAGGTCACTTGTATTTTTAAATTATGCTTATTTAAGTGAATGTGAATTTGAGAAACTTGAAAATGTAACATTTTCATTAGATCAAAATTCATATTGAAACCAAGTTAAACCAAATGATTTTAGGTGAAACATTGTAATAGATGTTTTAACCAAAGGTTTACATCTTTTTCTAAAGGATTAGAAATAAATTATTCAAATTCTGGACAAATCTCTCATTCCTTTCTAATTTTTTATATCACTGACAATATCCCATGTTTTTAAAATTTAAAACATTTACTTTTGTGTTTTGAATTTAAAATCATATTAGCCCACACAAGAAAAATGTTGTGCCTAGACTTTATAATTTCAATAGTTTGAACTAATAAACTTTTATTTGTATTTTCATTGTCTGTCACGGAATACTATCAGAACGTTTTTTGTTTATTCAAGTAATTGAAGACTTACAATGTTAGGTTTGTGGTGAGCATGAGGTCCTCCATGATTTAGGATGTAGTTGTAGGTATTACTTATGTCATTCCAAGTAATGCTTCAATTGATATTTGGAGCATTGTAATTGTGTGCTTATGTTGGATTGAATTAATGTTTTCTCACTTGCAGAGTTTTTTTATCTCCTACCAATTACCTAGAATATTATTTATACAATCTAAAAATGAAAATAGAAAATAATGATAAGAGGCTACGGAATGTTTCTGCATTAACCAACTATAAACAGCATAAAATACATTAGAATATAAAATTGAAACTGGTTCGACCTTTTATAAATAATTATCTACCAACTTGAATTCAACCATAAGAGACATAGAGAAATATATGATAAGAGATTCCAAAGATGCTGGATGCTGATGTTCATGCTGATGTTTTTGTCATCAGTCATCATGTCATCCAATCATCATCCAATAGTCAGTATATAAAGTATTATTCTATGATCCAATAACTTTGTGGTTTTTGTCAAGGGTGTATGTTTACCATAATTTGAGCAGTGAAAGGGTATATACAAAAGTAAATGGCTGTGTCTAAGATTTCTGCAGTGGGATTACGAATGATCAACTCGAATCGAGTACGCCATTTTAAAACGATAATTGCATTTATGATACCATTACACGTATCGAGTGGACTGTTCGCATCGAGTTTTCGTGATCGCACTGCTGTTCAGAACATGAATGTTGACAGATTCAAGTCATTCATCAGTCCATTTAGCATCTTGAATGCATACATGGCCATTGTATTCTAGGTGGCCATGGAATGCATAGCATAGATCTGCGTGAATTCTTCTAGTTTGCAATAATTTCTATATACAGCGTGTCCACGGATGGAGTATCCTAAAGGTGAAAAATTTCCAAATATTAGACACTTTTAGCTGGTCATAAGTTTTTACACGTATCCGTATCCGTATTGGAGTTACGTTGACGTGAAGAAATTGTCAAGAAAGCCTTTTTAGCAGAAAACGTATCGCTTCGTTCTGTTTCTAATTGTATAACCTCAAAGTTTTTTTATTTTACCTTTTTATATTTTTGTAAGAAGTAAAATGGGCGTGATATTAAATAATCCATTGCTGCTAGACGAGGAAGATGGTGTAATATAGCACAAATAGCACGGAATACTGACTTTGGTCGGGATAGGGATACGTTTAAGTATACGGAGTAGGGTACGTAACAATACGTTCAACGCATCGTATCGGTTGAGACGTAACGGGTCTACACATGCGCAGTTCATTACGTATACGGATACGTGCGAAATTTAAGACAAGCTAAAAGTCTCTATTAATTTAGTGAAAAATATTATTCTTGATAAAAGGTTTTGCTTGTTCTGAAACCCAATAAAATGAAATGAAATTCAAGTTTTCCAAAACCCGTCTCATTTTATGGCCAGTTTTATGATAACCTGGAGTTACAGCTGTCATTCCAAGGTCTCCTTCTATTTCAAGCAGCCACTAATACTTTCAAAAGTAGTGAAACTGATATATTCCAAGACGTTTTTGCTGAGAGAACCTCACAACTTCCAAATAATCGCAAATAACTGACCCTCTAGCTATTCTAGCACAACAAAAAACGATTCAAATAGAGGAGTTCAGTCTAAGGTCAGTGTGGCCAACAAAAAGTGGTTTTTCTGACAAGAATGACAGTTAATGTCTACCCCTTGAAAAATAAGATTTTTGCATGTTTTTTATCATTGCGAACATCAATATTGCTTTATTAAAATAATGAAAACACCTCCAAAGCATAAATCTTGGAATTTAAAATGACTTTTCAGCTGAATACACAGCACATCGGTGGCCAAAGATTCCATGAACTCTTGGCATGTCACCATTTCATTTCTGTTATCTGTCACTAGTTATGTCAGATGTCAGTGGAAAAAGTAATTAGAAGAATAAAGATACAACTAACTAGAAATGCTACCAAAATCTAATCGAAAATGAACATACACAATTGAACGAATATCAACAAAAATAAATATAACTGACATTTGACATAACCAGTGACAGAATAACAGATATTAAATGGTGACATGGCAAGAGTTCCTGGAATTTTTGGCCACCGATGTGCTGTGTATTCAGCTAAAAAGTCATTTTAAATTCCAAGATTTACGCTTTGGGGGTGTATTCATTATTTTAATGAAGCAATATAGATGTTTGCAATGATAAAAAACATGCAAAAAACTTATGTTTCAAGACTTCCTTGGTTTTTCATGCATATTAAATATTTTTTACATTTGTTTTTGTTCATCAGCTAATTTTACAGACAATTTAAGTTACGTTGATTGCTACCCGATTGCAAGTGGCGCTAGTTTTATGACGTAAAAGTGCATCTTGACAGCAACCAGCAATTGCGACGCGACCGCGACGCGACTACCTTACAGAATATCAAATTTTGCGACTGATTGCGCGACCGTTGTGCAACGTTTGCTAGTTGCAAAATAATTGTTGTTTTTACAGAATAAGCCTGCCGTTGAAGTGATTCAGTAACCGAACACCAACCGCGTTGTTTTAGCGTCCAGCGGTATCATAGGGGAAGGTGTTGTGACGTAACATGCTGACGTCATTGTTTGATACCGTTGATCTGAAACATTTCAACAAGTCAAGAGGTAGGTAACCGGCGGTTACTGAAAATTTTGTTTACAAACATGAAACATGTGTCAGTGTCACATCGTCGTAGTAGTTTATAAGTATTATTCTATGGTAGTAGTCTAATATTTGTGAAACAAAAATTAGCTTATAACATTATTAACATCATTCATAACTGTTGATCGAACAACATCGAATCTATCTGCTATTTCATTTAGTGTGCTTTGGTAGTTAATGTACCACAAAAATATAAGTAGCAACTTTTCAGGGGATAGAGGTTTTCTACTTCCTCTAAAAGGTTTTTGAAGAATTTTCTCTCTGTCGATCCTTAATAAATTTTCAAGAAGTTTTTGAAATGTAGATTTTTTTAATTTTAATAATTCGTAAAACGCAGTATTGTTGTAATTATCAAGCCACACAAATTCATTCATAAACATTCTTATGTGTTTCTCTCTTATTATTGCTGACGTTAAGTAAACATCGATATTATTTTCAATTAAAAGAGCATTGTTTATTAAAAACAAGTTTTCCTCAACAATTAGCTCCCAAATTACTGGAAGTAACTGAAGATTTAATTCAATTTTTTTAATTTTTCCAACAAGAAACAAGAACGAACAAAACAAAAACAAACTGTAGATAACCAAATATAAAATATGTCAAATTAAGTGTTAACCGTTTTACCACCGTTTGTGTTTTAGCGATCTTTTCCAGTTACTGGTAGTGGGGATAACAATTACATACCGTAACGATACCGATACCGGTTACTGAAGCTTCAACGGTATCCTCGCTAAAACTGCCCTAGTGATAAAAGTCATATTTCATTCACATTCCCAGCTTACCTGGTTAGAGTATCTCGGTGAAGGTGGTGGGAGGCAACTTCGTCATAATGACGTCAACATTAACAATTTTTGAAATCCTATTTGTTTCACTTTACGTTTACCCACTGTAATGTAAATATAACCTAACATTTATTTTTAATCCAAGAAAAAAAAGATTTGTTGTTTGTATAATCCTTATATTATTGTTCATGTCTATGAAAATTAAATATGAAAAAATTAGGTTGTGTGCAACCATGATCTTGATAGATGATCTGACCCCTGTTTTTCTAAAAAATACTTCACTCTCCTAATCTTAACCATTTCGTAATATTTGTACATTTTCCCGTGTATTTTGTACTTCAACATCCACTCCATTTGAATGTTTCCATATTATTTTTCTATCTATATTATTTTGTAAACAAATCTTCAAATTCAGCCATAGAACACTTAATTTCTCTATGACATAAAATACTTCACTATTTTATGCTCTACGAGTTCAATTTTAACCACCTTTACCTATTATGGAGCTGGTAAACCCAAAGGCAGGTAGGGGAGGTGTACCCAAACGGAAATGACGTCACGGTTAAACTCGATGAAATGGGATTATCAGCTTTAACCATGACGGGTAATTAGAATGAAATATACCTTAAGTGTAGTTATAATGAAATGAAAATGTAATTATAATGCACGTTGCATGAATCGGCCTTGAGTTTAGTTGGTTTTGCTTAAATGTTTTTCAAAGTTATTTTAATCGTTGAGCTTGCATATTTAATAATATATAATATTTGTTGCTTGATAATTTTTCATCGTGTCTATTGTTTATTGTCTTACCACCAAGGTATTGTCAACTGTCAACTGTCGTGGACATGCCATGATGCCCTATAGACATGATGGAAAATTATCAAACAACAATAGATTATTAAATATGCCAGCTCAACAATTATAATAACTTTAAAAGTACACTGAAGCAAAACCAACTGAACTCAAGTGCTACGGACTATATGCGAGTACACATTACTGGTTAATATGTTATTATTTATATAATGGATATTAAACAGGCAGCTCTTCTTATATTTAAGGATGAAATTGATATGGAGGAACATACTTTTGATATGGATTTTAAACAAGAACTTGATCAAGAGGTGCATAGTATGAACCTTATAAAAAGTTTAACTGAAGAAACGAATGTGATAAGACCAATTAAACAAGAGGTAAAGGTCGATTTAAATACTGATGTACTTTTAGAAGAATCTAATGTGTTAATTAAACAAGAGAGTAATATTATTGAGAACATTGAATATAACTTTAACTATTTACATGGAAAATTGAGAAGAACTAGACTCAAAGGTGAGTGTGTGTGTATCAAATTAAAAAAATCATTTGTAGAGAGTTTTTAAGTACCCACATAAGTTATAGGTTATTTACATAAAAAGATGGTTACTTTGCAAAACTAAGTTTTGTTACCTTGTAAAATTTTAGTATGTTTTTATTTTTAATGAAAACTGAAGAAGAAAAGTCTGTCCTGAAAATATTGTACAATAAATGAACAAATAAGTTTAAATGGACCCCCGTCACTAGGTATCCTCTGCTGATGTTATGGAAGAAAATAAATTGATGATGAAAAATAATGTACCCAGGATTATAATAAAACCAAATTTGTGAAAAAACAAAAGAATATCTTGAAAAAACCATTGAACTAAATAACCTGTGAATAGGTGTACAACATTTAAAAACAACTAACTCGGAATCTGTTATTGTTAGATACTTGAATAGAAATTTTAGAAAATACTTTGAAAACTGAACTTGGAGATGAATATGATGTAGAGTTAACTAAAATGAGAAAGTCTAGAATAAAAATAGTTGATTCCAAGCAGATCATAAATCAGATGGGAGAGATGTACAGTGTATGAAGATTTAGATATACCAAGATGCTGCAACTGTCAGGGTTACTACCATAAGAAACAAGATTGTTCAAGTGATTTAGGCTTTACCATGTTCCTTGTGTGGTGAAAAAAATAAAAAAAATTGTTTAAAATCTATTATGAGGTATGAAACAAAGTACCCTGCAAATCACCCCGCTAAGGAGCCTAAATGATGAAGGAGGATACAATTGATGAACAATACCTGAAAAAAATGTTTGTTTCTTTTTACTAAATCCAGAGATCTGCCCATTTTTTTATATAAATTATAATTCACTTACTTTTTTTCTTATTTAATAAATATTTTCTAGTATTTCCTTACTATTATTGTTGGTGTGTCTTTTAATTATGTTTTATTTACAGGAAGTCCATTGATAGGAAAACATATAAAGAGACGATGTATTATTATCTGTGCAGTTTGTGGAAATTTATATACAAAACAAGAGGAATATTTTCATCACTATTTAATACATTCTTTGAAGAATAAGAAATGTAAGGTTCTATTAAATAGGAGCAATACTGAACAATTGAACAATATAAATGAGGAAATGAAATGTGATATTGAAATAGTTGAACATAATGTAAAAGAACAGTTGGAGGAAACCAAAAACTGTGCTCAGTTCAACAGTATTGATAATTGCGAGCCACACTCACGAAAAATTGTTGAAAATGTTCGCCAATTGTGCCCCAATATTTCTCGTAAAAATCAATTCAAATGTGCTATTTGTTGTAATTATTTTTTAAAAAAAGGGCACTTAAGTGATCATATGCGTATTCACACTGGTGACAAACCATTTAAATGTGAAATTTGTTTTAAATCTTTTTCAATGAAAGTAAATTTAAATACACATATGTGTATACACACTGGAGACAAACGATTTAAATGTAAAATTTGTTTTAAATCTTTTTCGAAGAAAGAAAATTTAAATACACATATGCGTATACACACTGGAGACAAACCATTTAAATGTGAAATTTGTTTTAAATCTTTTTCGAAGAAAGAAAATTTAAATATACATATGCGTATTCACACTGGTGAAAAACCATTTAAATGTGTAATTTGTTTTAAATCTTTTTCAACGAAATATAGTTTAAGTATACATTTGCGTATTCACACTGGTGACAAACCATTTAAATGTAAATTTTGTTTTAAATCTTTTTCAACGAAAGGAAATTCAACTAATCATATGCGTATTCACACCGGTGAAAAACCATTTAAATGTGAAATTTGTCTTAAATCTTTTTCAACGAAAGAAAATTCAATTAATCATATGCGTATTCACACCGGTGAAAAACCATTTGAATGTGAAATTTGTTTTAAATCTTTTTCAACGAAAGATTATTTAAATAAGCATATGCGTATTCACACTGATGACAAATCATTTTTCAAATGTGCAATTTGTTTTAAATCTTTTTCAAGGAAAGGAAATTTAAATACACATATGCGTATTCACACTGGTAAAAACACATTTAAATGTGAAGTTTGTTTTAAATATTTTTCAAGGAAAGGAGTCTTAGGCGTACATATGCGTATACACACTGATGACAAACCATTTAAATGTGAAATTTGTTTTAAATCTTTTTCAATGAAAGGAAATTTGAATACACATATGCGTAATCACACTGGTGACAAACCATTTAAATGTGAAATATGTTCCAAATTGTTTACATTTAAATATATCTTAGCTCAACATATGGTTATTCACACTAGAGAAAAACCATTTAAATGTGAAATTTGTTTAAAATCTTTTTCAATGAAAGATTATTTAAGTAAGCATATGCGTATTCACACTGATGACAAACCATTTAAATGTGCAATTTGTTTTAAATCTTTTTTAAGGAAAGGAAATTTAAATACACATATGAATATTCACACTGGTGAAAAAACATTTAAATGTGAAGTTTGTTTTAAATCTTTTTCAACGAAAGGAAATTTAACTGAGCATATGCGTATTCACACAGGGGAAAAACCATTTAAATGTGAAATTTGTTGCAAATTGTTTACATTTAAATCTAAATTAGCTCGACATATGCTTATTCACTAAAACCGTTTAAATGTGAAAATTGTTATAAATCGTTTACATTTAAATTTAACCTAGTTAGACATATGCATATTCACGCAGCTGAAAAACCGTTTTAAAATGATACTTATATTTGTTCCAAATCATCAAGACATTTAGATGTAATATTTTTGCTTTATATCTCTCACACTTCACGCTGTAATGAATGTATCGTCGATGGATACTTGGTAGATTATAGGTGTGGAAGGGCCTCTGAATAGGTGGTGTTGCTGGTCACTCGGTGGGTCATCGCTTACAGGAATAAAACAACTACCTGTGGCACTGGGATACGTTCTGTTTATTACTTTAACTTACTATTATACATTAACTTACTTTTTACTAACACTAATATTAATAGTAACTGTAATAATCATAATAATGATAATGGTAATGTTAATTATAATGTTAATGGTCTAATAATCTAATGGTTTTTAAAACACTATCGTTAGCATATTTATACGACAAGTCAAGTTCATCAAAAGTAAATATAAATAGCACTATTTATGTTTATTTCACGCTCTGAACTTGACTTCGTACGTGCAACCTTCCTACTTCTTATTTATGTAACGATTCATGATCTATTGAAATTAGCTTCAAGGGAATTTATGTCTTTTTATTAAATATTATTAATAACTTTATATTTTGACCAAAAGGCATCACACCTTCCCCTTTTACAAAAAGAATAAACTCCGTTGAACTTCCTTTCCCCC
>CAJUYG010008106.1:0-10172 GCA_910591675.1 Galerucella calmariensis | reverse complement strand
TTCCAGGAACATTCAGGACCTCCCCAGACCCCATTTGAAAAAACAAGGGATAATAAACCACTTAAAATAAATAAAATGTCAATGTCAATGATTTAATGGAAGAGGCCAAAATATTGGGGACAATCCCATTCATGTATAATAATTCCCATTTGTGAATACAAAAATCGTGGTTTGCTGTCGGCTAAATAGGAAGGAAGAGAGTTTGCAAGTGGATAAAAATATCGGATAAATTACGTTACCGTAGCAACCCTAGCATTTAGGTACTGTCTGTTTACCAAGCAATGCACGTCAATTTGACAATTATAAATGTCAAAAACAGAATGAATTAAACAGCATATAACAATTCCAAAAAGTATGTCGAGATTTGGAAATATTTGCAAGGCAGAAATAGTAAGGGAGATTGAAAAATCAACTCCAGAAAATACCATGAAAACTCATTCCTCCATATGGAATCAATTTAATTTAATTTAGTTTAATTGAATTGAGTTTTTTATTCATGGGATTGTCTTACCAAATACCACGCGAGCTCAGATTTAGCAGGATATTTTTTCCGGTGGTTTTCTCATGCTTACTTTCATTGGCAATTTAACTCGATCTGCAAAATCACTCGAGCTACGCTCTCGTGATTTTGCCAGAACAGCTCTCGTTGAATTGCCAATGAAAGTAAGTATTCGAAAACAACCACAAAAAATATCCGGCTAAATCTGAGCTCTTGTGGTATTACTCCCGAAAAATAACATTGGCCACTTTTTGCAATGTCCTCGACGGGCGAGAACGGGGTTCTGGTAATTACAAATTTCATAGCCTTTTCGAATTTGGCTGAATACGATCCTGATGACTTTATTTATCAAATTTAAGGTTAGCTATATGTCAAAATAGCAAATAAAATGAACGACATGCCGAAAACCCAGATATACGTCACAAACGATGACGCACACCAAAAAGGCTATTATTTGAACCATAACTGGAATAACGATATCGACTGTCGAGGATTAAATTGATTCCATTCTATACATTTTAATTCAGAAGCGCAAACTTCACTAGCTCAAAGATGGTTAGTTATATGGTTGAAATAATACCCTTCTTGGAGTGCATAATCGATTGTTAATGTCTTTCTAACACATTACGTAGAAAGAAATGGAAAAAAAGGCAGGACTGTGATCAATCCTAATCAAAATATCACAGAAATGAACCGAGTAGTATACTCGGGTCCATTGGTGCAAGATGTTTTTTTTTTCGACTTCCTGAAGAAGTTTGTTTATAATGTGCAATGTTCCATCTTAACAATGATACGGTCAATATGCTTCCACTAAACAAATCAATAAATACTTAGTTTTTGGAAAGTTTGGTAAAGCAGGTCGATTGACTTGAAATTTGTATCCAATATCCTCAATAGGATCATTCAGGAATTTTAATAGACAAGGCTGATTGCACGACAGTCATTCTTGATGGAAAAATTAATTTTCTCTTATAACTATCTTTATTTTGAATTTGTATCGTAACCCTACATCTCCTCCTACTCTCTTTCAGCCGGAAAGCATCTCAAGATAATGCCATTTTTGTTTTTGTACATAATAAATCTTTCACAAGACTATAAATCAAATATTTCCGAGAAGAATGGATGTAATCGAAATTTGTAGAAAAAAAATCAGCGTACAATAGCAAATAGATACTCAATGACTAGCTAGTTCATTGTATTTCATTGTTTCCATAGAAGGGTTGATTTAATGGTTCTGAGATATCGAGGTTACTCAGATAATCGAGATCGCCGTCTTTCCAAAATTGTTGTTTATATAATGAAAAAAAAGATTAACGAAACTTTATAAGAAAAAAATAAAACAACGAAATAGTATATTACATAACGTGTGCGGAAAGTGACATTTTTCACGCTAGTGGGAAATTTTGTAGCACGAGGCATGAGCCGAGTGCGACAATCACACGAGTGTGAAACGAGTAATGTATAGTATTTTTCTTACGATCCCGTGATAATTTCACCAAATAATGTGTAATCAACATCTGACATATTGATACACAAAATGTTACGATTAAAGTCAACATAAATAGATAATAGAACGGATATTTTTTGTTTTAATAACATGAAAGTCCAAGAAATGTCGATGTAAAAACACTTTATTTTTAAGAATAAATAAACTGTTGTGTATATTTTCTTAGCGCTATAAGGCCCAGTTTCACCAACAGTTTTAATCCCGGTCTATCTCGTAAGTGGAGCGTCTAATCACGATTGACATATTGAAACGTTTCTCCATGCTCAAAAGCGGGATTAAATCGATTGATCGCGATTCAGTACAAATCGGCCATTTTTGGTGGATTTATCAGTCTGAAGTCCGATTAGTTCAGATTTCAATATTATATTATAGATGAAGAATAAATATTTTTAAATATTTGCGATATATTGCTCATTATGGCATTTTGAAGAGTTTATGATATGGCCTTCGAAGACGATAGTGGTGAAGATGAATTTATTTTTCGTTCTTCCAACAATTTTTCAACACAATCGTTGTTCTTGGACATGCTGCTTCGGAATTATATTTTTGTGTTATTTATTTCTCCCAACATTCATTTTTTGAATTCATAGATTCATTATCAGTTTTCATTGTTCCCAATTTATGTGAATACTTTCTGATAATATCTACTAAAATCTGTTTATCCTGCACTGTTGGGTCTCTCTTTTTTCAGCTTCTGCATGTCAGTCATTGTTTACATATTTATTTTATAAGTTTATTCTTACAAAAATAAAAGAACCAGAGTGGTGTAAATACAAAATAATAATATTATTTAGGGTTATGTTTACTCTCAATGACTAACACAGAACTATACATCTTTACAGAACAATAGAATTTTCTGCATTCCACAACGTTGCCAAAATGGTTTGCTGATCTAATCGTGATTTGATAAATCGCGATCATCTCGGACGGGTTGATGCATGGTGAAACGGGAAATCTTGTTAAGTCAGCTTAACTATTAAGTAGAGCTTAATTAATCCGAGATCAATCGTAGTTTGGTGAAACTGGGCCTAAGTATCATGGATAAGAATGTCACGTATCAGCGGTGGAAAGGCCGAGCGGGCTGAGCGTCCGTATACTCGATATCTGACAAACACTAAGGTGGTTCGAACCCTGGCTCGCTGTTTTTTTTTTAAATTTTAAATTAAATAAATAAATATTATATGGACAAATCAACTTAGGAAATACGCATTTGACATATTATACATAAATTTGCGGGGTAAATAGACTGGCATGTCAACATTCAATTTGACAGCTTTTTTATCCGTACACGTACGGATAAGTTTTTTTTCCATACGCGTATGAATAAAGGCCACTTTCCATAGAGCTAGACTGTGCGATATATGTCACTTTCCTATGTGATCGTAGGAAAATAAAGTTTGTCATCCAATCTGCAAACAATAAATCCACTGGAAAAGTGACACCACAATTTGATCTTTGGACAACAATAAAATCAAGATCTATCCATGTTTGACTACCTAGTTGAAGTTTTGACTGGTCTATCCAATAAAAAGAAGAAGAGATTCCAAACAATAGAACTTTTTCAAACTTCAGAAAAATAAAATACAGAATATTGAGGGAGATTTAATGGAATATTATTCAGAAAACTTAGCAGCAGATGGAGATACAGATTAGGCTTTATGAAGAATACAAGGAAAATCCATAAATCAATGATGTCAATCAATGACAATAGAAAAAAGCAAGAATAATGGACTAGACATAATAACTATGAAGTGGTTTTATTCGCGAAGCAGATTGAGAAAGTAGAGCTTAGTACGGTGGTCAATCTGTTGAATGGTGAACAATCGAATGCTTCACTGATCAGAAAAGTTGCGGAAGTTGATGAATGGTTTGCAGTAGGATGAAAAAATAGTTTTAAGATTCGTCAGCTACGAATTGATGGATAGTTACACCAAAGTAACTTTGGGGCATGAATGAATCGTCGGTACTGAGATTTCTGGTGGTATCCCAAAGCAGAAAGCTTTTAGTCCTTTATTGGACCTAAAACATTTTTGGGTATCACAAAGAACTTAGTGCAGCCTACTATTACAACGCCTTACAAATTGGTAATACAATTAAAATTGCCTCTTCTAATCACAAACCAAAATGGCTTATTATATCGTGAAGATATCCCAACCCCATTCAACTAAGTAGTGTAATTCATTGTCTGTCGGGGCATATAGACCGAGAAGTAGACTTTTTGAAAAGTAATTTTCAAAATTTATAAGGCGTTATAATAGTAAAATACTATCAACTTGACATCTATTGATATTAAAGCAGCAACAATTTGGCGTCCTGCTAACAAATATGCACTGATGACGCAATGGTTTCTGTCTCCTTCCGTATTAATCTTCATTGAATTGGCTGAGCTTCATCCACAATCAATAATTGCCTTCATGAATTCATGCACTTTTAAATAATTGAATATTTACTCCGTTGTTTATCCTCAATAAACATTGTAATTTCGAGAGGATAGCTCTCATATTCGACGCCTAGTATTGCTCCGACATTTTCTGAAGGTAAGCGAGCTCAATAAGATTATTAAACACTGCATTTAGGATCCTTACAAGTATAATAATACTGGAGAGACTGGGAAAACATACGGAAACTAACTCCTTCTGATATCTATTAATATCACCCTTTACTTAAATATGACAGTTGTTAGAGAAAACTGTGATTAGTTGCACTATGCTCACTAGAAAAATGGGGTTTTCAGGTGCCTAGACACACATTCATTTTTTTTGGAACGAAGTTCCTTATCGCGCGTTGTGAAAGGAGGCTAGACGGATAAAATTCTCACGAAAAGTTTTGTCACGACACTTTTTGATATAGGAAGCTATGCGCCAAGTTGTGCGCATCGCATGTTTCTCTGTCTGTATCTTTCTCTCTTATAGAAAGCAAATAAATTGAAAAAAATTTCACCATAGTCCGGGGGCGAACTATCAACCTACGCGTCTATATCAAGGCATTCAACACATGCTGCCATGAGCTCTCATGTGTATTAGATGCGAAGAAAGGTATTACATGCTGCAATTTCTATTTCTATTTCGCATTGAACAGTGTGGTGTCGCGTCGATTATTTTTGTTGAGTGTATACAGGTTTTTTGTAAATAATAAATAATAAAAAATAATAATAATAATGAATGAATTTTAATAAATTCAAAAACAAATCATATTTTAATATTACAATTTCAGAACGTATGTATTTAGCAAGCCGTACGTGTTCTAACCTATACGCTGTTGTGTTTACGAAGTCGAGAGAGTATATATATACACTCTGTTGTGTTTACAAATTCCCGCGCATCTATGACGTGTATGAAAGAATAGACAGAATAGAACATAAATGTTTCGGTGTGTGTATGTATATGTACAATTCCTTCACTAATTAATCGAAAGGAACTTCGTTCCATTCGGGTGTCCCTTAACACCTCTCAACTTTTTTCTTTTTCTTTTGCTTCTTGTATTGACTCTAGTTTCCTTATTATGTTGGTAGATTTTTTTTGTTAATAACTATTCACCGTACTTAATCATCTTTAACTCCCTTTGGTTTTCCCAAGGAGAATCCTATGTTATAATAACCTAGCGAGTTTCATCAAAATTCAAACTCAAACTATTCTCACCTGGATATTTCTCTGATCCTTTGCATATTTTAAAAATTACATATCCCGACGCCGAACTGAAATTGTTGAAGTACGGCGGAAACTTGTTCAAATAATAATTCTAATAGTCATTACACTACATTAAACTAGAATCTCGACTGCTAAGTACGAAAAGACTATTAGTGAAGTTGAGAAGTTTGTTCCGCAGTGCGGAGATCTTGTTTGTGATCTCTTCAGAAAGATCATTCTCGCCAAATGACAAAAAATTTAATTGGGAAAATATTTATCTCATTCCTACGTAGGAATTGGAAGTGGGAGCACAAGAATTATATTATTTATAGTTTCATTCTATTAAACTGATAAGAGTGAAAAGCATCTATTCAAAACATATGGTATTCCAATCAACTTTGACCGCGTATTTTTTGTTCAATATAAATAAATGGCAATTGGGTTATCCAAGTTAAAAATTATTTTATATTTCCTCTGCTGATTAACAGAAATAAATGTAAACAAAAATGTACTGGAAGTATGCAACTAATAATACAGATAGGTACGTCACTAGTTTAAATGTGAAGTTGTCGCTTTTGAACATAACAAATAATAATATGTTTACATTGTTCTGACATCAGATCTATCAATGTCGTTTACTTGCGAATTTGAAGAAACAAATTTATTAAGAGTCTGTATTTGGTGGGTGGATTTTTTTTATTTTTTTTGTCTACTTTGTTATTAAGTCTGAAATTTATGAATTATTAAGAAAACAGTATTTAGATGGATTATTTTTTAAACATTTCCTACTGTACTTATAATAGAAATACATTTTATCTTTTTCCATAAGCCAAAACTAAATGCGATTTACTCACTGTCAATCTATTCTGAACTTCTTCTTTCTTCTCTTTTCTTCAACGTTCACAATAATTTTTGGATCAATATTTAAGGTTTTCAATACTTGGATGAACCCGTTAAAATCTGAGTACGATTGGGCGTCGAATGAGATAAACGAGTTTATGCACGTTTGTCTTGAGTTTATGCACGTTTGTCTTATTCCTGTTGGTGCGTGCTGCTCAGTGCTGCCAGACGTGAGGTGAGAAATTATCGAGCAGCGTTGACAAAATTATCGGATTTTTCAGAAAATTATGTTACACACAGAATAATTTAAAACAAGGGCCCTAATAAGAAAATATTATGCACGAATTTTTTAAAATTTATTTTATTAATAATAAAATGTTTCTGGTAAAATATAAAAACTTAAAAACATAAATTATGTGATAAAATATATAAAAAAAGAAACAAAAACATACATTCTACTCATTTACTCTTCTAAACATTAACCCAACGTAACATCTCAAAAAAAATCACAGTCAAAAAAATCATAAAGATAAAAAAACCTATCCAAAGCAAACTTCGACATCGTCTTCATCGTCCTTTTGATAAATATTATTTGAAGACATTGCGTTGTGATGAGACACCTATTTATGTCTCATGTTATTTCAATAATGCGTTTCAATAATCAGTTATAAGTACTTAGCGGTTTTTAAGTATGTTTAAAAAGGGGGGCGTTAAAAAATAATTTATTCTTAAAGTTTAAGTTTCACCTAAATAGAATTTGTCGCATGCAGTTTTTTGAATATTGTTCTTCATTTAAATGAAAAACATTATTGTGGTTCGATTCCCAAAAAAATAAGAGAAAAAAGAATAAGTAATGCCACAAGGAACTTTGATTTTTATAATATTTCAAACTGTTTATACAATTCTGCTTATATAAAAATTCTTGTAGTTCGCGCTAGTTTCGTCTCTTTTATTTCGTCTATTTAGATGAAGCATTTCTTGTAAGATCCATTGCAAATAAAGTTATCTTGTTACACTTTTACTTCACTTCGCGGTGAAGTGAAATAAGTTTCTTGAATAAAATGCGTGTTGGAATGAGCTTTGCGGCCATCGTAGGCAAAAGCTATCAATGAAAAAATGATGATTTTAACATAAAGTAGAAATATTTTTTTCTGGTTCTATGGTGAACATAATTATTTCCTTTATCAAAAGTGTGGGAAAGGAGATTATGTCTAAAAACTTATTCCGCGAGCGGTAAAGATAATGTGGTTGAGTAGAAGCTTTGAAAAAGTACGTCAAAATCTATGCAATCAGTTTTCAGAACTTCCGGAAAACTTCCAAGTCAACCCATAGACATAGTATAGTTTTCTTTTTTCTTATGAAGTCTGTCAGAATTCTCCTCTAAATAAAGAAAAGTTTTTTTGGAAATTCAAGGATAAGAAAATATACTAGAATCCTATCGAGATTAATAATATAAAGGTTATGAAAAAATTGATGAAAATGTTTCAAATTTCACTTGGTAGCTTTGAGATTATGTTAAAACTCTTCAGAAGTTTGAAGATTTTTCAATTAGCTACAATCTGCACTGGTCTATAAGACATAATTAATATTTTGATAAAATACTTCTGTGAATTTCTAGACAAAATCTAACAAATATACGTGCATAAAGCAAAAACTCACACTTGTTTACTGAAATAACCATAACTAATTCACGCATTCTTTTCAGAGAGGTCAGGGCAGTGACAGCAGCACATCATCATCCTCTTCTGGGTTTTCAGGGAGGGGTCGTCAAACTAAAGTAAGTACAATTCATTTTTCACGAATCTTACGCAAGTTAAACCGTAAAAAATGGAATTTTAACAGCCTCTAACAACTTTTCGAATAAACTGAAATACGACTATATAAATTATCTCTTAAAAAAATTTACTGTTTATTTAAGAGGGAATAAAATGATATAACTCAACAAGAAAGGCAATATCACGTTGTTTTTTTCATTTTTACGTAGACAATTATTTGTCTTTCTCAGCGGAATATTTAATAAAGTACAGGAAATAAAAACAATGTATCTTCTTTAAAAGCATTTTTACGAGCATTTTTCATTATCCGAGAAAAATATTATAACTTAGGTTTACAATTAATTTCATGAACATCGTGAATAAAAGGCATGTTTGTGCGATTGATTCAATAAATTCATGAAACTTAAACAAAAACATATTCCATTCAAATATATATGAGATATTCCTGGTGCATAGTGCAAAAGAAATTTCCGCCCAGCTTTTGATATGCATATTTGCATTCACCTTCGTTTCAGTGTTACAAAGTGTGAAGTTTACCAATACTTCGAGGGCTGGCTGCAAAAAATATAGCTAATCCATGGAAATGATTTTACAAGGAGGTTTTTTTGAAGGGTGTAACGCTCATGCTGACTGAGTACTGTTTCTGATGTTCTCCCGTACTTTTGGACTCTGCTTAGCACATGACTACACATCCTACCGACCAAAATTACCCCCAGTTCTTTGTTCTTTCCACTATTACTTCCACAGAATTGACTTCACATCAGGAAAGTGGTAGTTATTGCCTTCATTCGATGAATAGATATTATTACGTCTCTACTTACTAGATTAATTAATTAATTTCTCCTCATTCCATGGGACACAAATATCTTTCTTCAGACTTCCATTTGGTGGGCTCAATATACATTATCCTAGTCCTTGATACCAGAACCTGAATGATTGAATATTTGGAATTTTCGGGAATTTCAAATCATCGCCTCTCATCACGATTTCACGTCGAAAACGACATTCCCACCACCTAGTGCACCGCAACCTGCGCTTGAACATCGTCTCCGAGGGTTTTCCAAACAAAATCGAAAAAGGTGAACAGAAAATCGTTATAAGGGGTTTTTTGGGCCTCTTAATAAGAATTTTGCGCGGGAAACGACTCCCTGAACACCTGGTGCGCTGTACCCTGGCCTCGAACGGCCCAAAAAACGATTTTCGGTCCACCTTTTTAGATTTTATTTGGAAAACCCACGGAGACGATGTTCAATCGCAGGTTCCGGTGCACCAGGTGGTGGAAGGGTCGTCTTTGACGTGAAATTGTGATTTCGCGTCTCAAAAAACACGCCTTCAATAATTTCCGGGCTGTTCTTGACGATATTGTCAAGAAAGTTCTCGGGGATGACGTTCAGGTCGAGGTTCGGGTGCACCAGGTGTGCGGGGGGTTCGCCGATGCCATATTTGACTTCAGCAACCCGAAAAAACCACGGGCGCGGAGTTTTTTACGTTCCCCTCGTGATTTCTTGGAGAGTCCCACGGAGACGAGGTTCATCGGCGTTCCTGAGCCCCAGGTGTCCGGGGGGTCAATTTCAACATCATAATCGTGATCAGCGACCTCGAAAACTTCCGGGTACCCGATTTGAGCAAGATCTGACTCTTATTTACAGAGGCCTCCCAAAAGATGCATTTTTGGCATGCATTTTTGACTGCAGTGATGCAATTCCCGATTTGTAATGCGAACAAAGTAGGTACATTTTTTACAAATAATTTTCCGAAGCGAATGCAAAAAACCGCATTCCGAACTTTTTGATGAGTGGGATTCTTTAAGGGGGAACTACTAGGCTGGTTCAAAAACCATGACGTTAATACAAATAGAGACAACAAGCCATAGGCCACTGTGTGAATGGGAATGTCCGTCGCTCCGGTGAGAGGGGAAGAGAAAT
>CAJUYG010008105.1:0-10173 GCA_910591675.1 Galerucella calmariensis | reverse complement strand
GCTGTGAGCCTACACACTCACCCTCCCTACTCTACAGATACAGAACCAGCACTGCGAATACCAGCTTCGCATAGAATTTTGATATAGCATCGGTGGTTCAGTGGTAGAATGCTCGCCTTTCACGAGGGCGGCCCGGATTCCATTCCCGGCCGAAGCATATGAATCGCTGCTTTGTAAACGAGAGAGAGACTCAGGAGAGAGCACACGCACGCAATCAAGGCACATAACGAAGCAACGTAACGTAACGGTCAGACCTTTTGCGTCGCGGCCCTCGGTCGCTCAAACATAACCTGACGTAAAGAACTATAGTTCCAAAAATAGGTTGACCTTGAACACAAGTATGCATACATCAATAGATAGCCAACCTGTTGTGGTAACCAATTATTGTGATAATTCAATATTATACAAGTATTACAAGAGCAATACATCAAATAGAGAAACTCTTGAAATGACAAAATAGCTTCACACATAATTTTGCAATTGTTTGTGAAATCTTAGATTGACTTTTTTGGAAAAGTAGGGGATTCTGAAATGTATCATTCAGTTCCGTAGGGTATATAATATGTTTATACCATATATTAATCTTTTTTCTTTTTGAAATGTTTCTGCTTTATGTGTCGTAAAATATGCTTCAGTAGATTCTTGTGCAGGCAGATGCTGGAGTCGGAAATTTCTGGTTTGACTTTTTGTTAATAAAACCTTTTAGCTGAATAAAATCTCAAACTATTCACATCTTTATACAGGGTGGGGCACTATGAACGAATTATTCTCTGGCGTCTTAACGGCAAAGATAATTAGAAAATATAAGACGTAGAATTAAGTAGATTACTTAGGATTATAATTTAAAAATATTTTTGAATATACAGGGTGCTCCAAAAAAGCGTGCCGTATCAAAGTTAAGTTCCTTTAAATGGAACACCCTGTATTTTATCACAATTTTGAATTGTACTATTAAAAATAATGTAAGTTCATTTACATTTCCATATACCTATCTAGTTCAGTTTCCAGGATAAATCGATTTTACATAATTTGTAGACCCTCCGAAAATGTACAATAACTTCAAAATAAAAACAAATAACTACATTTGCTTTACACCATCTCACTAGAAGCTTTTAACATACCGTTACCAATATTTACTGGTATACTATCATATACAGGGTGTTTTTAATATGACAGTATAACACTAACCATTTAATACATAAATTTCTGGCTTAATTTAAATGGAACACCCTGTATCTGTTGGGTCTGCTAAACGTAGGAATTTATAACCTTTCAGTTGGTATTAGGGTTGCCTATATCTAACTCTGATAGTTCTCGAGAAATTTTAAATTTGTTTTTTAATATTCAATTATTTGCTGACATCTAGTTACATATGACATGATACTCCGATGGAAAGTTTTTAAAAATTTAAAATTTGTTATTTTGACAGTAAGTGCTCTGTTGTATGATTTATTATTGATAAATTAAAGGTCTCTTAAATCAGAATTTTATTAAGGTCACTCAATCATTAACTTTGCAATGAGATTAGTAAAAAAACTTAACGCTAACTGGAAGAAAATTTCGTAAATTCTTACGTTACAAACTACCCGAACTTTTAGATACGTTCCACTAGCTACAGGACAAAAAATGTGGCTGCAGTTAGATGGTGCGTCTGTTGATTACAGTATAATTGTCCGGCGTTACCTGAGTTAGATAGAGGCTTCCCTGACACCAACTGAAAGGTAATAAATTCCCACGTTTAGCAGACCCAACAGATACAGGGTGTTCCATTTAAATTAAGCCAGAAATTTATGTTATAAATGGTAAGTGTTATACTGTCATATTAAAAACACCCTGTACATGATAGCATACCAGTAAATATTGGAAACGGTATGTTGAAAGCTTCTAGTGAGATGGTGTAAAGCAAATGTGGTTATTCGTTTTTATTTTGAAATTATTGTACATTTTCGGAGGGTCTACAAATTATGTAAAATCGATTTATCCTGGAAACTGAACTAGATAGGTATAGGGAAACGTTTATGAACTTACATTATTTTTAATAGTGCAATTCAAAAATGTGATAAAATACAGGGTGTTTTAATTAAAGGAACCTAACTTTGATACGGCACGCTTTTTTGGAGCACCCTGTATATTCAAAAATATTTTCAAATTATACTTCTAAGTAATCTACTTAATTCTACGTCTTATTTTTTTCTAATTTTATTTGCCGTTAAGACGCCAGAGAATAGTTCGTTCATAGTGCCCCACCCTGAAAACTTGAATATCGAGAAGGGTTGAATCGTTAACGAAAATGTGTTACTACCCAATGGGAATATTATGACTGCCATACAAAATGGTGAAACCTACAGAAATCATTTCAGCAATCTCAGCCAATATGCCAAAAACAATCAAACACCAAATAAGAGGCTAGTTACTCGAAGAGTAGATACTTTATTGAAATCCCAGTTGATCGCAGGAAATGTCAAGAAAGAAATTTGCACCTACGCCATACCGATCCTGACATACTCATTTGAAGTTATGAAGTGGACAAAAACAGAGCTGGAAAATATTCAAAGGGCAACGCGTATTATGATGATCAAACAGAAATGTCACCACCCGACATCATCAGTTATCAGGACAACACTACCAAGAAAAAAGGGAGGGGGGGCTCTACCTGACATAGTCAGTTTACATAACAAACAAATATCTAAACTCCAGGGATTCTTAATTGGCAAAGCTTAGATATCTAAAGCACATAAGCTGGCCGCGAAAACAGATAAAAACTATTCGCTCTAAATCTTGTGAGCCCTGATAAAAGACTTGTAATGGTTATAGACTCTGACAAACATGCGGAGTGGGCCCGGAAAGCGCTCCATGGTCGACATCATCACGTCCTCAAACAACCTCATCGACAAGGAAGCATCAAATAAGTGGCACTCTGACATTATTTCAACATTATTTCCAGAAACAGAAGGATTTATGATGGCAATTCAAGACCAAGTAATTAATACCAACAAAGACAAGAAATTTGTCATTATGGATCCAAGCATCGTATTGGACAAGTACAGAAGGTGTCAACAAACAACAGGGACGATACAACACATTACGTCGGGATGTTTAGCCTATAACAACAATATTCTGGACAAAAAAACTTGGGAAATTGCAAAATACACCGATCTTGCAATTGAGGTAGGACAGATGTGAGATGTGACAGCCTCACTAAACTAGGTCTTCTCGAAAACACATAGAGTTCATCAATTTCTCCAATGTGGTTGAAATAAAATGAGGGTTTTCAAAAAGATACAAAGTCAAGCAATGTTTTTCATTGTTCAGACAATACAAAACTGTCCTGTCCTGAACAAAGAACTGGCTTTGTTATTTCCCGAATTCAAAGTCAGTTGAACAAGAACCTGCAATATTTTCATATATAATACCACGAGAGTGAAAATTTTGTCGGCAAAATTTTTCGATTGCCATGGAAGTTTGTTGCTTGGCAATTTTACTCATGACATTTTCAACAAAATGTCATGAGCAAAATTACCTAAAAGCAATGTAAAAAGTACAATTATTATAATTGTACGTTGTAGCATTATTTTGGGGATTTTTTTGCATCATAACCTGTGATGAATTTAAGTTAGAAACTGAGGATTCCTTTCCTTCATTTTTATTTTCTCGAAGGTTCTCTATAAGTTGGAAATGGTGTTCTTCATTTAATTGTAAATATGGTTCCAAAGAATAGGCAGAAGAATGTCCTGTAAGCTTAATTACTTCTTGTTCACCAACTCCTTATTTTGCTAATGCAGATATTGCAGAAGCTCTATGTGAATGATTGGTTATTTCTATTTTTTTTGTGTCCATACCAATTGATTCTGCCAATATTTTCGTCCACTTTGAAATTGTATTAATTCCCAATGGTGAATTTTTTTACTATATTCCTTTCTCCCAATTTGGATGTACTGTTAAAAATAATCTTGTTGTTGTTAGATAAGAATTGGATTCTCTTTTTCCAATAATTTTTAAAAATAAAGGAACGGGACACAAATTTTTGTTAGCATTATCTCTTACCAGCCACTTACTGCCAGATAAAGCTTTTGATCCTCTTTGTGTCGTTTTGGAAAATATTGGATTATATTCTACCCTGCCAGTTAAATTACCTTTATTATCATATTCTTTTTTAAAGTAATTAATATCACAACAAGCAGCTCCATTTCCACGCCATGCTAATTCGAACGAACATAAATGAAAAAACTTTTTTTGTAACTCATCAGGATTATCTTCAGAATAGCTTTCTACCATTTTCATTAATTCTTCTTTGGTAAACGCGTTAGAACTTCTTTTTCTGGTTTCAGGTTCAGCCTGAAGCTTTTTACGTTTTGTATCCCTGGCCAATCTAGCAAATTTAAAGGTAATATCTTTAAATGGATCAATTTTGATGTTAAATTCTAGAAAATATTTTTCCAGAACTATTTGAGCAGTCGTATTCCGAAGTGTTTTCACACTAGCTTCAGTATAATCAATTCCATCTCTTTTTTCATGTTAAAACCATAATCTTCAAGAATTTTTGCTATAACTTGTTCAGAAGTATCCTTTTCTAACGTATAATTACGTGAGTCCAGAAACATTCTAAACTGTTCCCACACAGAATTTTTTGTCTTCATTGTATTCCGCGGTATACTGTGCTCAATTGTACTCTCTATTTCATTTATTGAATTATTTCCAAATCTTGTATTATTCATGTTAATAATACTCATTTAAATTTTTGAAACAGTTTTAATAATTTCTAGACAGTTAAATGAATAAATAAACAACTCAGTTCCCTTAGAAACCACTAACAAAGATTTTACATTGAATTTTATCACAGAGTGATACAATTTCATACACATAGATTTGATATATTAAACGTCAAGAAATTGCCGCGACAAGACAAAAAATTGCCAGTCCAAAACCTTCAAATTATGTCAGTTATCAATTTACTCTAGTGAAATAGTCAATCATATTTTGTTTATCATGAGTAAGTCTCAGTTTTTGTTCAATTACTCCAATCGACTTCAAGGTTTTTCCTAGTCAGACTTCTGATAATTCATTAGAGAAAGTACGTTCCTCGTTATCACATGAAATGTCCATGTTTCCCTTTTATTTTCCAATATCTCTGAAATAGTTTTATTCCATGTTTGTCTTGGTCTTCCTTTTATTTTTAAATATTTGTGCCTTCCATATTCTTTCAGTCTGTCTTGTGTTTTCCATTCTTTGTGAAATTATTGTTATAAAATATTCCAAAAACCTAAATCCATAATTTAATACTTTCTTATTTTCAAGAATTCTATTCCTACTCCGGATATGACTAAGAAAATAGTTAATTTCAAAATGAATGACGGTAATTCAAACTTCAGCATACTACTAATCAGGACCCTTTTCTTAGGTACGGAACTCAATAATAGAGGCTAATCAAATTTGCAAATAATAAATGTGCCACTTCTGAAGTTGTTTGTCGAGTGTAGAAGCGGCGGCGTCGGTTGGCCGAAGACTGGTCCGCAGACTGTGACCGTTCACCCAACCCAAATGGTCTGTTTGTGTTCAGCCACATTCTCATCGGGTCAAATTGAGACACAGATTACAGGCACGGACTGAGTTAATAAGACTCGTGCATTATTTCATAGGAAAATGTGACTGTAGCCGACCTAAAGTGTCATTTGCATTTATTGCATACTCATATGCTTCGCAGTGTACTTGTGAAATTTATTGCTGCCAGAATTGTGATAGTTCTGTCACTTTGTTCCGCTATCAGTTGGAAACTTATACATTCTCACTGACATAGACAAGCGTATTTAGCTGTTAATGGACTTTGAGCTAGGAGCTCTTACTCATAAGTAAAACTTCTGCTTCATCTTCAAAACTGTTGAGTGGCTGCATGCTTTTTAATTAAGCCTGTCTGGGAATATGAAGCGTGAAATTGGAGACGAAATGTTTCACAGTAGAAATTACTTTTTATTAGTGAGCTATCTTAAGTATAATAAACCTTAGTGCTGGACTTTACTAAACTGTTTCTTTTATCTGGAGTTTGCTTCGTTCCTGCATCAGTACGTGGCTCCAGATGATATAGAAGAAAAAAGCGTGCTGCTACCACTAACCCATTTTTTGGGAAGGTGAAGAGTCTAGCCCACAGTAAAGCAATTAGCCAAGTGCGTTTGGTGAAGCAATTTTCCTCCAAATGTACTAATTTTGTGGTAGGTACATACATACATTATCTTGAATCAGATGATCCTGAGAAATAGATGTACAGCAAGGGGTTTCGCCTTAGCGAGATTTGGCTGTTTCCAATGAGTTTTTCATTTGCTGCTCCTTGCCTTCTCAACACGTTTCGAGAACTTTGTGAAAGAATACTCGACAACCTTATGGTGACAAGTGAAGATGGAATTTCCTTTTGAACTGAAGGTGAAATAAAAATACACTTATAACCCTCCTATTCAAATTTTTGCAACTTCCAATTATTTGGAAGAAACGATGTTATTTATTGATAAGATAAGATTGATAAGTATGTTTGGAATGAATGAAAAAGAGGAACCTCCAGTGATCATATCGCCACAAGGGTTGAGCTAACACAGACTTCCTTTCGTTGCGCTGTTTTAGCGGCAAGTGCCTCGGAAGGTACCGATTGGTTCCGCGAGTATTCACAAAAGGCGCGGAGATTTGAAACTGGAACTTTTGCCCTGATGAAGAATTGAGGTACAGTGTAGGAATTTATAGGAAATTCTTACAAAACACAAGACATACCCAAGTAACACATTTCATTTACCAAGCAAATAATGCTAGATCGGAGCATATAATTCAGAAAAAATGATAAAGTTTAGCATATACTGAGCATTATTTTTAAGAATAATTTCAGCCTTCCTTAAAAGACGTCTTATCTTGTTTAAGACTAAATATTGCAACCAAGTAGCAATGATTGCTAGTAAGTCATGAAAAGTAGAAAAAAATAGAGATGACTTGAAAAAATGCCGAAATAATGAATAGCCAAATTGGAATATAGTCTGGTCATCAAATGTCTTCAAGTGCTTCAGTTAGAGCCATTTATAAGCAATACTATAAAGTTTTGTATTGAAATTAATTTGGACATTGAATGGAAATTAATCTAAAAAAAAACCCACAGTATTGCTAACCTTAATGTTATTGTGAATCTCAATTCAGTTGAAAGGTTTCATGATATATCAGAAATCATTATAGATTATGGAGAAAAAAATTGGAATGAAAATTAATGAAAAATTACAAAACTACGGAAATTTGGACGAACAGGTGCGTATTACGGACGTATACATAAAAGTAGTAACGCAGTTAAAAGCAACGATATAACGATAGACACAGATGATCACCTTACTGGTTCTTGGACCACGTCTCTTTATTGGCCTTGTCGTAGGACTCTTTCTTCACAGGCTGATACCACTACGTTTTGGTGGAAAATTTGTTGTTGCTGTTGTTCCCATCCCATGCCTCAGGAACAACACACAAAATTTTATCCCCACTTTCCAAGGTCTCAATAACTTTAAAGGTGTTAATTTTTTATTAGGAAATAATTATAGAAGATGACCTATAAAACAATCTATCACTCAAAACATAACCTCACAATAATCTTCTTTTTCTTCAACTTCATAATTTTGAAAGCTTTCACAAAGCAATACAAACAGCTATCTAGTTTTTAATTCCATAAAGCTTCGTATTGGCATATAAAAATGCTTATTAAATACAATAAAGACATGGCCGAACCGTTTGCTCACGATAATAAGCAATGTTGCCATAGTTTTTTCATCTATATATTGATAGGTATATGATACTATTTTTATATTAGTATAGAATATGCAAATAATCTGGCTCAGAATGTTATTTGATTCCAAACTAAGATACATGTTTCAGAAATTCTGAGAAAGATCAATCAATCAATTTAATCCATCACATATAATGTTATCAATCAATCCAACTAAAAATACTATAGAAAACAAAATTGAATATGACAACAGCGTAATTCATAATAAAATAATCTAATCTATAAAGTATATTTTGCTCACAGTTATCACTGGCCCCTCTGTTTTCAGGAAGTATTTCATTGACATTTTACAGAAAATTAAGGTTTGCAGAGATTTCTGATGGTTCACAATGATATTTTCCAATTTCAAAAACAATAATAATCGTCATAATATATTGAAAGAAAGATCTCTGCCATAACAGTTTACGATGTTTGTTTTTGTGAACACCTACATAACTGTTCCCAATATCAATCTAATATTTATCCAAAGCAAAGCTTCATTACATTCTCACGAGAAATGTTTCACTGCGCATGATCATTCAAAGCATTGAAAGCCATATCTGGACTAAACGACTGCTTCTTTATATCACTTTGACAGCCAATGTTGGCAATTAAATCTAATAAAATGCTCTTTTGGTGCCAATTTATGGCTATTCAGGCTAATTCATTGCTAATAAGCTATCAAATCTACTTTAAGGCCAAACCACGCGCTCCCTTTAGGCAGCGATTACGTAATGAATGCTACATGTAGAAGCTTTAGTGGACGGTTTCAATTGCCTTTTAGCTCCAAGAGTAACTAAAAGTCGATTTTAAATCTACTTCGATGCTTATTGTTTGTGTTACTTGGGTACTTTTCGACCTACGTCCGCTATATCATGGCAAATAGTCGCATGCCAATAGATCAAACCCAACGACAAGTAGAATGGAAATCAGTAGTTGTGGCGACTGATTGCATCAGAAATAGCATCAGCAATAAGGGGGAAGTCTTATTGGGAGTTTATACCATTTCCATTTGAAATTGATGGATAATGTTTGAGTGAAGGTTTTGCATTTGCTAATAATATTTCATTTGAGGTATTTTTTTTGGATAGTAATCAAAATATTGTTATCCAGACTTCACTTTTCTCAAGCAGCTAATGTAGCCATAGTGACTTCGAAAAACGCGCAAAAAATTCAAACTCGCTGCGGCTTTTTTCAAATAGGAAAAATGAGGCACCAATAAAAAAATTATAATGTAGTATATCATACTATCTGTATCTTCCTTGTGGCATTACTTATTCTTTTTCCTTATTTTCAAAATATAAGGACATAATATCGTGAAAGAATAAGAAAAAAGTAGTATATTATGATGATTAAATGACACAATACGTATCTAAAATATTGGTAACTGGAAAGGATGAGGAATAGCATATTGTGTCAACAACACAGACAATCAGCTTTGGCAGCCCAAGACTACTAGCTGCTCGACCGAGCGTGCTGGAGCGAGGCAAAATCGTGAGAATTTTCCGTCCTTGGGCAGCCAAACAATACTTTCCGCCCCATTTTTGGTGTTGAAATGATTAGTTTGTCTGTAAGATTGATGAAAAAATTAGTTATGACCTAAACCAATGTTTATTTTGAAATAGCAATTTGGAAATTGCATACAGCATAAAAGTGATATGAATATTATCAAACCTTGAAGGTTACTAACGAAGTTTTAGATGTCCAAATTTTCCAGCCGCCTCTGGCTTAGGGTCAAGCGGCGCATCTGATTAGACTCGAGATGGAGTGCTGGTCATTTTGTGGACCCTCTTGGTAATATGTTATGTTTGGTTCTTGAAAGTTTTCTTTAGTTTCTCGAGAAGTGGAAGGGTCCAGACAATTTGTTTACTCTGAATTATAGCGATTGACCTTCTAGAAATTTGTTCCATTCCAAGTTATATTTGTTAGCACAATGCTTTCAATTGGATTAATGTATATAGTTTAATAAAAACAAATATATTACTATTTTTGCTTCCATCCTATGCCGAAAAATACTGCATTCACCGTGAAACTTAGCGAACCAAGAAATGTGGTATGTAGGTGCATTCATAGGGCTCCTACATATTATTTAAACATGAATGTTGTAACCTTATTGGACTTTGTGATTTTGAAGTATACCATCGACTCAATGTTATGGTCAACTTCTTTTCGTTTGAACTATTTGGGAAAAAATAACTGATGTGATTTGATATTCCGACGTTACGAAAATACGCGACACAAAAAATATATGAACATATGGGATTTGACATCCAGGAGAATGAGCGAGCGTTCATTGAAAAATTGAAAATTGAATTTTATTGTAACGGTTTTTGACCCACTGATACTACGATTTGGAGAAAACAAAGCCAATTCTCAGGGCATTGTTACCTGTAGCGCAA
>CAJUYG010008103.1:0-10174 GCA_910591675.1 Galerucella calmariensis | reverse complement strand
GTGAAGTATCACGTATATAATAATACCTATATAATATAACTGGCAGCGGATTGGATACTTGAGAATGGTAGGATTTTTAATGGGATTACAGGGTGGATATACAAAATATCCGTGTTATTTGTGTTCATGGGACAGCAGAGCGGATTCTCAACTTTAAACTAGACGATCATGGCATGTGAGAACACAATTTTGTGTCGGAGAAGAGAACGTAAAATTTGAGTCAATTGTTGAAGCGGAAAAAGTGTTGATGCTGCCTTTGCATATATAAAGCGAGGGTTGATGAAACAATTTGTGAAGAAACTGGATAAAAAAATCGGAAGCTTTTGAATAAAAAAAAATTTCCTGAAATTGTCAGATAAGAAGGTTGAAGCTGGAGTTTATGTTGGTCCACGAATTCGGCAAATCTTTTGCTAATGAAAAATTCCCAAGCTTGTTTGATAAAGTTCAAAAAACAAGTTGTAATAGTTTTAAAGCAGTAGTCTCTGGAATTTCTGGAAATAACGAAGCTGAAAACTATAAGAACTATTTGAAAATAAGTTGAAAAATCTTAAAGCCATGGGTTGCAGGTGTCTTCAAAGATACCTATGCTGCATGCTTATTTAGATAAATTTTAAAACAACATGGGAGCGTACTTCAAAGGAGAAGGAGAACGTTTTCATCAAGATATCATGAACTTCGAACAACGTTATCAAGGTCAATACAATGAAAATATGATGGGAGACTATATTTGTGGTTTATTGAGAGAAATTACTTACGAGCATGAGAAAAAATAATACTGTGCATTTTTCAATTATTTTCCACTTCTTTGTGGACTTATTTGATAGTTTAAATCAATAAAAATAATTGACATTCATATTTGTATCGTTTTTTTATTAAATGGGAATAAAAATCACAAGTTTTTAAAAATGTCGTTTAAACGTTCTCCTGAATACAAAAGCAAACTTTTCCCAGTAACATAATTTTTTTTCGTTCAATTATCTAATATGTAGTACCAGAGCTATATAATCGCAAAATTCACAAAAAGAAATGCCGCAAAAGAAGTGAAATTAACGAATTGCTTCCATTTCATGGAATTTTCAAAACAAAATTAACCGGTTATGACGGATGTCATGTTTTATCATCACCATTCGGGCAAAAACAGCATATTATGATCAATTATTCTGTTAATTCACATTCTAACCACACCTTTGCATTGATACTGACATCAAGGGTTCTTTATTCAAAACACGAAATTATTCTCAGAGACGTAGCAGAAATATATTATTGAATAAAAGTTAAAATATCGGAAAGCATATTGCGTTAATCCAGAAAAAAGAAGAATTTATTTTGATAAATTCATAATCTGTGAATTTCAAGTATACCAGAAATCAGTTATACAAGAAACGGACCAACGTGATTCTGTCGTATTTATCATAATTCATTAAAAGACTTGACAGGGTTCGTTTCAACGTAGTCGCTTGTTTACATGGTCGCATTGTTTCCTTCCATATAATTCGAGAGGACAGGATATCCTGCTGGTCCTCTTACACCTGATGACACATCCTTTCAGTCTTCTCTTGATGCCTGTGTATCATATAACAAAGACCAAAATGAAGATGATTTGAATATCCTACTCCCTACCATTATCTTGTTACGATTGTGACTTTTGTTGGAATAAATAATATACCCGGAGGTCACATTCTCGAATGAAAAAATTTATTTTCATAAATTTGAGCAGCAATTCTTACCTCTGTGAATATAGGATGGAATCAGTCGTTTCCAACCTGATCTTAAAAGTGATGTCACTATGGAAAAGGGCAATTGGACACGAATAAAAAGATAAGCAGGGTGATTGATACTGTCCAAGATTCTGAGGGCTGTAGTTTATTTTGGAAGGACATTTTTTTTAGAATGACTATAAATGACCCGAACGATATGTTATCATTTTTTTGTGTGGACCGTTACCTTTTCGATAATATTTCAAATATGAAAATACATAATAATTTCTCAAAATTAATTTTCGGTGGAATAGATAACAAGTCAGTTGGGTTTAAAAATTAATAATTACAGTTTCGGTTTTGAACTTTGGAACCCACAATGATTGATTTCCATATGAAATGAAAGGACAGGTTCACGACCTGCCTTTGGAACTGAACAGTGATAAGGAACTGTGCAGTATTAAAGCAGATCGTATAATTCTCCGTTGAAGTTCCTCAATTTTACTAGGATAACTGTTCCTGAGTGAGCCATTTTCTGAGATAAATTATTTCTGGAAAGACAGTTCCTGTGCCAGAGGAGTTTCTGGATATACTTTTCCTGAGATACACGCTGTTGATTTTATAGGGGGGGTTCTTCCTTTCCGAAGCCACAAAGAAAAAATCACGCATGTTTTTTATGAAAATAATGTTCTCTCAAAAAGGACCATATTTTATTTATTTTTTATGAATAATAAATATGACAAACTTAACCCTGCAGTACTCGCGCGGGATACACACGTATCCCATCAGAACTTAATATGCGCCTGCTCGGTAGTGGGGACACTGACGCTCGCCTCCTTCTAGGCAGTGTTGCTGGAGTCACTACAATTGTAGTACATCTACTACAACTTATAGGATCTACTACGCTACTACACTTTTTCAGTATAAACTACATTTATAAATTACCACAACCCAATTTGGAGGAAACACTAATTCAACACATATCCTCATTATATCAAAAACCAACAAATCAAATGGTAATGCTTCTTATGAAAATATCACTTGTAGACTGCTCAAATAGGAGGCCACCATAATGAAATGAAGAAAAACTTGGTAACAATAATTGAAACATGAAAGCTGAAAATGTTATAACCCGACCATTAGTAAGCTCAGTATAAGGAGTACCTACATTTTTTAATTGAATAGGTTTTTTTTGTTTTTTTGGGCGATTTATTTTCTTCTCGTTGGGCTAATAACCTAAAATGTCCCCAACATGACTGTGAATTTGGAAGCAAAAATAATGTACAGGGTCGGACTTGAAAGATTATATAACTGTTCATTTGAGCTCGCTGCAAATGAAAACTGTCTTAGTTAAAATTGTACTAATATGCTTATTCGGTAGATAAACTGTTCAGAACACTTCAGTGGAGAAGAAATTTCCCGAAATTACCAGATTCGCGAAATACCATTTTTTATTAAATAACATTCTAACAAATAACACATTTATGGAAACAGTTTGGTAATTTTAAAACTTAGAGTGAAATATCATGAATGTGGCCACCATTATATTGTTTTTGAGAGAAAATTGCCTGGATTATATTGAGCTATAAATGTGGGCACCTAACAGTCCAGAATTAAATCCGGTTGATTATTCAATTTGGAGAATTTTCGAACATAATTTGTATGACGGACAACAATTTGAAAAAATCTATCAGCTCAAAGCAAGAATGATGTTTGTTTGGAATAATTTGGAACAGGGTGCAATAAATGGGGCTATCAATTTATGGCGCAGACGACTCCAAGAAGCGGTAAACAATAATGGTGGCCATACATTCATAATATTTTACTGAACTGTTAAAATGGATGTGTTATTTGTTAAATTGTTATTTAATAAAAAATGGTATTTCACTGAAGTGTTCTGGATGAATCATTTACCGAAAAAGTATATAAGTACAACTTTAACCTAGACAGTTTTCATTTGCAACGAGCTCGAATACACTGTTATATAATTTTTTTCATAAGTCCGACTCTGTACATTACTTTTGCTTCTAAATTTAAAGTCATGTTGAGGACATGTCAGGTTATTAGCCCTGCAGGAAGAAAATAAATCGCCCGAAAAACAAAAGAAAATTCTCAATTAAAAAGTGTACTCCTTTATTTCGGCCCACAGTGTAGAATTAATCCCATTCAGATTAATTCACCAACGGCTTTATAGAGTTATCTGCTTTATTCACAGTATACTGCAAATAGTATGTCATTTTAGTGAAGCGTATTATCAATAGATGTCAAAGATAATGGTTTAATACTTTTATATCGCCTCATAGAGACTACTTACTATACATAGACATATAGTATAGTACATACATATGGCTCTAAAGCATTTGAAGATAATGGGACAAAAGTCTACGGACTAGAAACCTCACAATTCGAGGGCTTGGGAGAAGCCCTAGGTATCATTCAAGCGGAAATTCATGCCATGGGGCAGTGTACCCAGTTGAAAATATAGGTAGCAGATAATTATTATTAAGTCATTAAAGCAATAGATTTTTGTGTATCCAGTTTTAAAATGTCTAGGAAAGCTTGATGAAGAAGAGTTTCATACCACATAAATTAGCGGAGAGGAAGGCTGGAACAAAGTCGTAGCTTTACTAGCGCCAATGTGATACTGGAAAAAATATGCAATGTCAAAAAAGGAGATCTAATTGTAGGAAAGAAGCAAAGATAATTGGAAATACTTGACCTTAAAAAGCTCAATCTAGTGGAACAAAGAGAATGTGAATTAAATTCCATATCCACATACTTGTAGAGTGCATATGTCAACACCTAAAAGGCTACTAGATAGGAAAGCGACACTTGCAGCCTGTGAATACCTGAAATTCCTTCAGGAGATGGGTCTGAGAGAACTGGGTAGAAAGAAAGGGGCAAAGATTTTCTATGAAATCAGCTAATCACTTCAGTTTGCATGTATACCTCATATGGGGATGCTAAATATAGACTTTTCCTTCAGATTAATATCCAAACTTCCTATACTCCCTGTGGTTAATGGACACCGTCCGAGACCATCTCTCTCACACACACACACACACACATGGGGATGCTAAGTGTAGGAGAAAGAGCAAGATAGCTACAGATTAGGTAGATGAATATGGAGAAGTATGATTTTTTGAAAAAAATGTGAACCCCAATAATACATAAATTTTAGCAGAGAATATAAATATAAACATTCTCTCCAGTGAACTTATTATTATCAAGACCGGTTTATTTTCAGAATTATGGTAGATACTTAATGAAACTAATATGTGTAGTTCGACTTAATTGACATCGAAGGAGCTTTGTTAAATGACACATATATCAGTTAGTTGACCTTGAATTGATATCGAGTTGCATCAAATGAAAGCCTCCAGCCCAAACAATTTTTACCTTGTGCCTTTTGACAGTGTTCCGTTGATACACTACCACTATAATTGTGTAATAATTACAGAGTCATCATTTTCCCATTCTACAATTATTAGCACTGTATCAAAATTCTAATGGCTGAAATTTCAATTGAATAATTTCAATCCAGGTTTAATTAGACTTTGGTCCGGGTTTTGTTGAATGCAAGTCGGAGCCTTGTCTCATGAATAAAAATCTGAAACATGGCTTGCCCGCAAAAACGATCCATGATTACGATTTCAACGCCAGTGATAATTTTAGGATTTAAAATGGCTGGCCCTAGTTGAATTCGAATTAAGGTGAAGGCTGTGCTGTCAAGTTACAAGAATTTTGTTTCCCTGCTTGAAAACGATAAATAATTCCATTTCCTTGGAGTAACATTCAATTTTAAAATACTGCTACTATATTATCAAAATTATATTCCATATAATATAACAAGCTTTTCGTTTTCAACCATTCCATACTACTCCTTATGTTCGAAGTTGTGTAAGTAATCCATAAATCTTGAATGTTTTGGTAATATCAAAGGATGGAGGATCATTCATAATTCAGGAGCTTATCAGAATCTAAAAATAAAAGTTTACTTCAACTTCATGAGATTCGAAAAATAACATATCATTATTTCTTGCAGTTTGAATATTTCAGAAGACCATAAATGGATTAATAATGGACTATTTTATTTCGACTTAAGGACAATCATTTGAATAATAATAATAATAACGTTGACTTTAATGACCAATTTATCAAAAACGAACAAAAGTTGTGAGGAAATAAAAACTACATTGCCCCCGTATAAATATAGGAGAAACATTTCCGTGGTGTTTTTTAATTGGAATATTTTTTTGTTGATTGTAAGTTTTTGTCACTCCATTTCTATTATGGTGGTGAGTATTGTTGAAGGTATGTTCCCACCATTAATTCATCTTATGATGATATTTGAATTATTCACAAAAAAATCATATAACATACATCAAGGTGGTTGAGACTATTATTATTGGACAAGCACCAAAATTATTTCGCGAGGTGGTTTGCTTCGAGCGGAATAAGGTGAGAGGCTCATAAATGTCTCCACCACCGTGGTGTATATACATTTTTTTCCACTACTAGCCAAATTTAAGACAGAAATTAATAATTATTCACAAACGCACCACGTTTGCCCCGTCGTCTGACTGACAAGTACACTGTCAGTTTTCGATATATTAGTTTCGAGCTAATGACATTTTCATACAAATAATTTTATTTTGATAGGTAATTTCAAGTTGAAAATATATCAAAGACAATCTCCTGGCTATACAAAATCATGCTGCACATGTTTTTGTTGAACTACTATCCCTGAATTCTTAAAATATTTGAATTTGTCCATTATACCTAGGTTAATAATAATATTTACCACTAATGAAGAAATTCAACTTCCCAGTTGGCTTGAAGAAGCAATTATTGTCAATTTCACAGCTAGTAGTGGAAATTAGTATATCATTCAACAAGCATAATAATGATGGCTATTGTTCACGAAGGTGCGTTTATCTCGCGAGCCGCAGGCGAGTATACATTTTTTTGTCAAACTTAAACACTATAGTTTATCACATATGTACATATGTACAATGTACAAATATATAGAGCTTATTACTTCTTATGTTATTGAACAAACTATATATTCAATAAGTATTCAATTCATTGTCTGATTCACTTTCCATATCAAACTTTCTAGGAATATCAATCAAACACTGGTATAATTATTGAAATTCTTGCAATTAGCAATTATTTTAAACGTCACTTTTGCTTTCGACATATATTATACACACACAATTATTATGTGACGTTTTCATCATCCACACATATTATACACACCTGTTATTATCCACGTGTGAATAATGTACGTCATTATACTTAAAGAAGTACACTTGAAATGTTGAAATTATCAAATGGTCGTGGACAAAAATTATCATTGAACAAGGCTACAATTTCCCATCGAATTAAATTTAGCAGTCTTCTCCAAATGGTCTTTTCTCATATTTAGTATAAACTTCCCGTGACTTCAAATTTGGAGGTATATTAGACGTCACAAGCTTTGCCCTGTTGTGCCAATGAAGTTCATATTTATTTGCAAGAACATTCAAACAAAACGTCAAGAGAGGTAACTATTGTTATGGAAAATGATTCCCAAAATGAAATTTCAATTTTGAGCTTCCGAAAAAAAATTAAATTTTCATATCGCATTTCATAAGCAAAGCTCACAAAGCTTTTTCAGACCTTACAACAAATTTCGTAATTGGAGTTGAAACGATCCTACTGTTCAATTTCTCCATTATGAATAAATAACTGAAAGTATATATATAAAATGGATATAAATGAGGAAAAACATTTAAATACTGTATAGATGAAAATGTATGGCCTGAGTCTTAACTCATCTGATAGAAATTTGAAATGAGCTTTCATTAGATCTTCACCTTCTCCCAAAAGTAAAGATGGGGAACGATTGAGAAACGACTGGAAAACTTTGATGAATTTCATAATATTTGGAAAAAGTTATAACTTTGACGTTGAACAACAGAAAGATAGACATAAAGTGAAAATAAAATAATTGGGGATTATTAAATGCAATAAATATCAGTTACCTAGATGCCAAAACCGAGCTTAACGGAATGTGAGAAAATTCGGAATAACCTGTTAAATGTTTTTTTGCGATCAAGTATTAAGAAACAGAAAATACAAATTATCGGAAATCTCCAGTTTCTACAAATCGAGAAAACCAATTGCCTCACAAGAATGGATTTCTTTGCACCAAAATCAGTCTACTAAGTGGATAGAAAAACAGGATTATTGCAAAATCCGGTTTTATTTGTTATAAAAAAATATCAAAAACATACAGGCACTGCTTCTTATATTTGCTATTGAATGAAACCAAATAACAATACAAAAAAGGTAGAACGTGTCGCGGGACACACGGTAGGAACTTCAGTTCCCTTTAAGCAAAAATTATGTAATACATCTGACGTTATAGATGAACAATTTGCATATTCCTCGGTGGTCGAGTAGTAAGCAAACCAGACTCTCACGCGGTAGACGGTAGACGTTTGGAATATTTAGCAGAATATTCATTATTATAGATAATGGTACGGTACCCTTCATGGAGTCCGACTGGCAACATCTACTTATAACAGCATCGTATATTTAAAAAGGGAAACCGTAGCATTATACAAATTGGACATTCAAGAACTGTACGTTCACCACAAAAAAATTAGTGGAAACATAAAATTGAATTGTTAAATTTTTAATTTGAAGTTATATTACAGTTTATGGAAATTTTTATTTTCAAGATTTTTTCTTAAGTGGGTCGTAGAAAAAATATGCTGTTCGACTCGTGTGGATTGTCCAAATCGCACTTAAGCAATCCGTCCTCGTGCGAAATGGCCATCATATCCACACTAGTTGCACAAACTACTATTTCTATCAAAATATGCCCTTTTACATTTAAAAACAACCTGCCAAATGTCAAATCAATTTACCCATCCATTTTAAGGTTATCGAATTAACACATTCAAGTTTTCAAAATTTCAACACCCTGTATTTCGAAAAGTAAATGGACTAGACTCCTTAATCCTCATATCATTTTGTCCAATTTTACGAGAGGAATCTACATGCAAACGTTGTAATTACCCTTAACGTTCGAGATGCTTATATCATTTTTTGCGCGATCGTATTGAAATAAATTCCGAATAAAATAATTCAAATTTCTTCGAAATGAACGGAATGTCAAAAGTGACATTTATACTTCTCGATCAGTTTAAATATATTTTGCATTTTGGTGAAATTGTTCTTATGCTATTTATTACTTTCCGACGTCTGAACGGTAAGTGAAGCACTTACCGACGTGTTAAACTAAGCCAGGAAACACAACCTACCGTTCTGACAACCGATGCTGTAAATAAACAAAAAAGATCAATCGCGCAAAAAAAATTATAGAAATAATAGTAAAAATTTATCTAACTAATCTAATCTAACTAATTTTATTAACTCAATTTTCAGTGCAAAAACATGTCTATCTAGGAACTGGAGATTTTCGAAAATATGTATTTTATTTCCTTCCATTTTTCAATACTCTATCGAAAGGTCAGGACTTCGTTGAAAAAAAGATGGCTATACTGGATTTCATCACATTCCGTTCAAGTGGACTGGTCGGTTTTTGCATTTAGACGACTGCTTTGATATTAATCAGTTTTTTCACATGTGAATTAAAGACGAAAGGGGAACGTGAATTCAGTAACAAAACGAAGATCTGATTAAACTGACGGTTTTGATTGATTGTCAACCATCATAGTTCCAAATCAGTGCAGATTGACTGATAAATTTAAACAATTGTTAATCCTCAGGCTTATAGCAGAAAGTAAGATGGATAAGGGTATTTTACTTATCTTGGAGTATGCATTCGTCAAGTTCGTGTCGAATTTCCACTTGACTCGACAAAAACCTGTCGTATCACAGTGTAATCGCTCAATCAACAAACTGATCTCAACTTCACTTAGGTGCAAAAGACCGTCACCTTGAAATGTTAACAAATTTTGATTTTCAAAAATTAGTTTCTTAGTTGTCTCACGAAACTGAATGGATATCTCGAATCAATATACATCAATCGAACATGGGAATAAACATTAATTTACGAAGAAAACGGATTCATTCATTTATCATCTGGAAAACAGTGTCATTTATAAGTATCCTTTAGAGCGCTTCCAGACGAGACACGTTGTGGCCGGCTACAAATGTCTGAAACGAATTTCGCAGCTGAGAATACATTAATATGAATAAAAGCATTCACACGAGACACAGAGGAATGCGTCTTTTCATATTAAAGTATTTTTAGCCGCGCGCGATTCTTTTCAGACACTAGTAGCCGCCCAACTAGAGAAATGGAAATCTAAGAGGACTAAATTGTTGTATAATAGTCGAATAGCGTTATTTGGAGGACTGTTTGTTTTTATTAAGCCTTTTGTTGCGATAATTTTGTATTTTGGAGAAAATTGTTGTATTAAATGATTCTATAGTGAATTTTACAAAATATGCTATAA
>CAJUYG010008102.1:0-10176 GCA_910591675.1 Galerucella calmariensis | reverse complement strand
AGTAAGGAGTTAGATAACTAATGCTTTACATATAAGGAGTAGGTAAACGTCATTACATTGATACCGACTGTGTGTTATTGACTGATTACAGGGGGGGTCGTAGGTAAAGGATATTAAACTAAGCTCAATGTGTTGGATTGAAATAATTTTAACTGTTGATGGAAAAAATCGAGGATAATTTTTTGTTGCACATTCGATTAAAGCTTTCATTTTCATTATATTTGATGTAGGTAGTGAATTAGATGGAGTATAGTGATACTTGTTATATTGATACGTTTGTAGTACCCACTTATGCAACCCAGATGCTTGTCTATTTTTTTAACAATTATTCAAACAATTTAGTCTGGAAATTGGAAGGAAGGGGTATTTTCATCTGTAAAATACTATAAGATGCAGCAACTAGTTCTACTGAAACTTTCGAATCAATATTAATTAATTTAATATTATTAGATCATCTCTCCTGTTTTGTTCCAGAATAAAAATGCCATTCACAAATAAAATAATGCAGGGCTTCCTCTTCTCGTATAGCTTCTTTTTCTTGAAAATATTGTTCTTGCATGTCGAAATAACAAACATATATTATCTACCAAGAAAAATGACCTTATTCTAGTAAAACTAACTGAATATGTATCAAGTTAGCGTCGTATACGAATGTTCTAACAAAATTTGTACTGTTTACTCGACTCCCTAAGAAAACAAAATGAATAATTAAACATATTTCATCTGAACAACACTACAGGCGCTTTAGTATCACTAGAAATAAAATAAAATGGATGAAAGAGTTTCCCGGCTGTAATCAACAGTATTGTAACAGAGTGTCGCTGGGACATATCAACAAAATTTACGCAGAATACAAGGTTAATTTTAAGATATAAAGTCTGTTTATACTTATGGTGAACTGACTCGCGTGGATTATTCATGTTCTTGTTGATTCATAATTTGTTCGCTTTTGAAAGTAAAATCTTGAATTTCCGATATTCACTGGGTACCTAATATAACAAGAAACAGGTAATGCCATGCAGACTCTGTAAACTGTTTTGATGTAGAATATAAACTTTTGTTGGGTTAGGGCTGAAAACGTTCAGTACGGTTTCGTAGCTTCAATCCGCATACTCCACTATAGTAGTACTGTACCCGGCAATTATCTCCGAGGTTTCATTTAGGCTTTCAGAAAAAGTATCGATATATCGATGTATTGATATTTTTAGTTCAATATATCGATATTTTCTACCGATATATTTTGATCCGATGTATCGATACATCGATACAAAATGTCGAGTATCAAAAATTGTATCGAAAACGATACATTTTTTTCTATACAATTGTAGTATTTATTGAGATTTTTGTGCATAAGAGTAATCCAAAATTATTACCAAATTACTGTTGATTTCATTGAGCTAGGCTGAATTAAATACAAAAGAATTTCAAAACATTCATTTTTTTCATTTAACCGATATATCGATATTTTTCCCTTGAGATATCGATATTTTGATAAATATCGATATATCGATATATCTCGAGAACTTATTTGAGGGAGCTTCACAAGTTTGAAGCAACAGGTAGTGTTCAACGATCTGTCGACCAACATTTAGTGATGATAAAAAAAATTGATATAGTTGCTAAAATGGTAGTGAACCCTACTTCCTCTTCAACCAAAGTTTCGTCTATCTGTGAAGTAAGTGAAAGTACAGTACAGAGAGTGTTGGCTAAAAATAAAATTCATCCATACCTACAAGTTAAAAATGGTAAAACCTTCCGGATGACGACCCCGACAGAAGACTCGAATTCTGTGAATGTGTGACAAATAAAATTAGTTGAAACTCACCTTACACAAAAACAATTTGTTTTAGTGACTGAAGTACTTTTTGCCTCAATGGAAATGTGAATACACAAAATGTAAGGTATTGGAGTGACACAAATCCTCACACCTTTCGTGAAAAACATACCCAATTTCCAGAAAAAGTCAATGGCTGGGCAGGTATTTTGGGAAACCACATAGTTGATCCTGTCTTCCTTAATTCAAATTCAAGCTGTGAAGTGTATCTGGAGATGTTACAAAATGCAATTGAGCCGTTAATGCTTGGAATTCTGGAAGATAATCCAGATGAATTCGGCCATCTGGGAATAACATTTCAACAAGATGGTGCTCCTGCACATTATTATGGTGCAGTAAGACGTTACCTGGATGGAGAATATCGGGGTAGATGGACCGGCCGGCGACGTCCTATAGAATGGCCACCTCGGACACCAGATCTGACACCATTAGATTTTTTTCTATGGGGGTATTTGAAATCCAAGTTTTATACTACGACAACAGATAGCATTGGCCTTTTGAAAGAAAGAATTATTGAAGACTGCAATGCAATTTTCAGCTGACACATTCGAACGAGTACGACAAGAGTTTTTTTTTCTAAGGAGCCGTCCCTTCGCCGGTACCACCTCAGCCTCCTGGGCTTATTGTGGATACTCCTAGTGTTCTGACTAGAACCTATTCAGCCATACCGTTCCCTGTATTAGCTCATAGAGGTTCTTTGCTGGCTGGTTGTAGAAGTCTTCTGGAGTCATTTGGAGTCTGCCATACAGTTTCTGCCTTCTGTGGTCCAGCGACTCACAGTTGCATAGTATATGCAGAGCTGTTTCGGTAACCTTTTTGCATCTTCTGCATGTAAGGTCTCCGTTGTACAGCCCTATTTTGCTTAGGTGCTCCTTTGTGGGAAAATGTCCCGTAAGTAGTCCCGGTATGGTGCGTAGTTTGTTCCTGCTTATTGAGAGCAGTTCTTTCGCCACTTTTTCTGATGGTTCTTTTATGAATTTCTTCCATGTATTTGCCTGGTCGTATTCTTCCAGTGTTTATTGTGTTGTTTTTCCAACCACCCTCTTGACCATGACCTTGTTAGGCATCTGGGGATGCCCACAACAGGTTCGGGTCCGTTTATCAGAGTTGACGATCCTACTCTTGCGAGTTCGTCAGCTTTTTCATTGCTTGCGATTCCTTTATGACCTGGGACCCACTCCAATGTTATACTGTTCCGAGTCGCCAGTCTGGCGTCTGGCCGCATTCCCATACTAGCCGAGATGTCATTCTATAGCTCTGAATTGCTTTAAGGGCGGCTTGACTGTCACTGTAGATCCTGATCTGCCTGTTGTTGTAGGCTCTCATATTATTAGCCCTTGCACATGCAAGTATTGCATAGACGTCTGCTTCAAATACAGAAGCGTATTTGCCAAGCGGGACGATCCCTTCATATTTGCTCGTCTTGCTGTATATGCCCGCTCCGGTGCCGAGTTCATTTTTTGATCCGTCTGTATACCAGATCAGTTCATTCGCTCTACTAAGTGGTGGTGCGTTCTCTTCATCAAGCTCATTTCGATCTTTGATGACAATCTCGAAGTTCTTGCGAAAGATATATTTGGTGGTCACGTGGTCTGTTAGCATTTTGAAAATGTCATCATCTACATGCCTTATCTCTGCGTGTCCTCTCCCATGTGCCACGTCATGGTCTGATGCTTTTTCCAGTCGGGTTAGTGCTACCCTTGCTTCGCACATTATGACACAAAGTAGCGGAGGAAGGTCTAGCATTGTCTCCAGCGGAGCCCCTGTATTGCCAATGCATGCAAGTCTTTGGACCTTGCTTAGTTTCAGCATAGCAGAGGATTGTCTGATCTTTGGCCACCATACCAGAGATGCATATGTGATCCTGGGAATGACAACCATTTTGTACAGCCAGTGTACCATGCTGGGTCTAAGTCCCCATTTAGTGCCGTAAGTGTGTCTGGCAACCATGAAGGCCACCTCTGCTTTCTTGATCACGTGCTGGAGGTGTCGGTTCCAAGTTAAGCCTGGGTTTAGGATAACCCCAAGATATTTTACTTCATCCGACAATCGTATTGGTTCACCTTGGAGCGTCAGAGGGCCAAGTCTTTTTCTTTTGGTGAACGCAATTATCTATGTTTCCGAAGGACTAATGCGTAGCCCTTCTTTCACAGTCCAGTCTGTTACTACATTTAAAGCCATCTGGAGTCAGTCTCTGGTTGTACTGTTGAATTTACCTTGGGATATAATTACCAGGTCGTCTGCATATCCTATGGTGTTAAATTCGTCTCTGTGTAAGGTTCTGTTGAGCCCGTCCATGACCAGGTTCCACAGCAGCGGGGATAGTACTCCCTTCTGCGGACAACCCCTGGTTGCACGTACGGCCATTGTCTCCCCCATCAGAGTTGATTCTATGAGCCTGCTTCTGAGCATGCAGTCTATCCACCTGCAGCTCGTGGCATCGATCCCAGAATTCCTCGTCGCCTTAGCTATAGATTCATAGGAGGTGTTGTCAAAAGCTCCTTCTATATCAAGAAAGCCTGCGAGCAATACCTCTTTGTTTTCCAGCACGTATTCAGCCCTTTTTATGAGTTGATGTAATGCTGTTTCGGTTGATTTTCCCTCTCTGTATGCATATTGATCTCGGTGTATTGTAGCCAGTATACCGTCCCTGATATGTCTGTCGAGAAGTTTCTCAAGAGTCTTCAGCAAAAATGACTGATTGGTCTCAGAGCTTTAGCCGTGTCCTGTCCAGATTTTCCAGGTTTTGGTATAAATATAGCTCTGATGCGTTGCCAGGTTCTTGGAATATGCCCTAGAGCTAGGCTAGCTCTGAGCAACTCACTCACCCTGTAGTGCAGTGTGTTGCCTCCTTTTTGGAGTAGGATAGGATAAATCCCGTCTGGTCCCGGTGATTTATATGATTTGAAGCTGTTAATAGCCCATTTTGTCTTTTTCGCATCTACCACTGCCTTCGCTGTTCGCCAGTCTATCCTGGATGCCCATCGTGGTCTATCCTGGATGCCCATCGTGGTCGATCCAGTTCTGTCGCTGGAGAGTTCTGCGGTGGCATGGTAGGTATTGATCCAGGGAAGTGTACCTTAAGTAGCTCTTCCATGGTTTTTTTCCCATTTCCCGTGAATTGTCCGTTATCTTTTTTGATAACGTGTATGGTCTGATTAGGGTCCTTGGAGAGAATCTGCTGCAGTCTGGCACACTCGTGAGCCTGTTCTATCTCCTCACAGTGCCTTCTCCAGGAGTCTCTCTTGACTTTCCTTACCAGTTTGTTGTATTCAGTTAGGGCCCTCTTATAATCCGTCCATTCTTCTGAATTTTCTTTAGTTCTATCAAACTTCTTTCTCAACTGTCTCCGTTTTTCGGCAAGTTCATTTGTCCACCTGGGCACATTCCTGTTGGATTTCTTCCTCACCGTTGGGCAGTTGTTTTCAAACGCTGAGATAATTGCTTTCTGTGTTAGGTCTGCTGCTATCTCTAGGTCTGTTGTGTTTTTAATTTTTACCATCGTTCGGTCTAAACTGTTAACTAGTTCTGCATTATATGCTTCCCAGTTCGCTTTTCGCGGGTTACGGTAGTATTCTTTTTTCGGTTTGGTTCCCGAAATTTGAAAATATATGTGTCTGTGGTCAGAAAAACTTTCTTCCTCGGACACATGCCAATTACTCACGAAGTTACTTATGTAATGAGTGCCAATCGTGATATCAATAACCTCCTTTCTGTTTGAGTTAGCAAAAGTTGGTTTATTTCATTCATTTAATACGTTCAGATTGTTAGCCGTAATAAATTCTAGTAATGACTCACCCCTTTCGTTGGTGTTGGTGCTTCCCCAGATGAGATTGTGTGAGTTGGCATCGCGCGCAATGATCAGCTGCATACCCTTCTTCCTGGAGTACTTGACCAGTTCTTCGACTTCCCTGGTTGGTGGTTGTCTGGGGTCATCGTAAGGAAGATAGGCCGATGCGAGAATTACTTCTCTAGTCCCATTTCCTTGCCCCAGTGTGATGAGGACCGCCGCTAAGTCCCTACAACAAAAATTATTAAGCGAAAGGGCTTTTATACCTTTCTTAACAATTATGCATGTTCTTGGGTGGTCAGAGGTTCTGTCATAAATCAACTCACCAATGACATCCAGTCCCATAATCTTACCTCTGTTAATCCAGGGTTCTTGAAGAAGGGCCACTTCATACTTCCCTCTTATCACAGTAAGTTCCGCCGAAGCCCCTTCACTGTGATGGAGGTTCCCCTGAAGTACCCTGAATTTCACCGCTCGACGAGCCCCCCCCCCAGGACCCTGAAAGTAATCATGTTGAGCTTATAGTAAGCTTTGAACCGGTTAGCCACCAAGGCCCCATGGGAGACCTCGTCGATGGAATAGGCCAGGGTTTGGCCTTTTTTTCCACTTTCCGACTCAGGAGGAGCCAGCCGTTCACCCTTAGGTTGGTATTTTGCTTCCCCCAGCGCTCTCGCACTTTTTCCTCCTGATCTGCTGGTCCAGGGATAAATACAATGACTCTGGGTCGTCTTGGGAGGTCCTTGGCTTCCACTGCTGTTAAAGCCGCCCCTTCCCATAGACCCTCCAGGCCCTCGGCACCACCCCTGAGCCAGTCAGCTGTCTCCTGGTTTGCGCAGTCAGCCACAAGACGCCTCCGCTGAACGTGGTCCTGATGAACTGCAAGTTCGTGCCACTGCCACTGCCACTGCCACTGCCACTTGCTATACGAATACATTGTTAATATTTGATTAATTAAATTTAAAAAAATAATTTCGATAATTTTTGGTATTTATTTAATTTATCCGTCAAAATTAGTTTAAACCCAAACAAAATTAGTATGGCTAAGTAGCCAAAGTCAATGCCTTTCAAACGAGATATCACTTGCCATAAGGTGCTATTTAAAATTATTGACCAGAGTGGCACTGTGACGTCATCTATTACTATTACGTCACATGTTACCATTCCTAGAGAAGTTTACAACACTTCATTTCCACTCTCCAAATTTTATTAATGTAAGTGTAGCCATTCAAAAGATACGAGGGGGGAGGGGACTTTCAAATAGCACTGTATTATACACTAAAGTGGTGAATTCCATTATAATTGACCGAACACCAAGTTTATTAAGGTGCAGGGCTTATGAATTTTTTCACCACCATGGTGTATATACAATTTTTTCCAATTATAGCCATATTCAACACTATTATTCAAAAATAATTCACAAACGCACTACGAGAAGTGTTTACCCTGTCGACTGACTGACAAGTACACTGTCAGTTTTCGATATATAATAAACGTAATCGTTATGTCAGCAGTCATTTTTGGTTAAGCGTGAATTTTGAAATAATGGCATTTTTATTCAAATAATTTTATCTTGATAGGTAATTTAAAGCTGCAAATATGTTAAAGACAATCTCCTGGGTATACAAAATTATGTTGCACAAGTTTTTGTCAAACTACTATCCCTGATTTCTAAAAATATTTGAATTTGTCTATTATTGACCTAGGTTGATAATAGAAAAATTATTAACCACTAATAGAGAGATTCAACTTCTCAGTTGCTAGAAGAATCAATAATTTTCAACTTCACAGCTAGTCGTGGAAAAACGTCATTCATTGTACACTTTTTGTATGGGATGAAATATATAAACTTATAAATTAAATTTCAACATATATAATATACAAAGCTTTAACTAAAAACTACTAATTATTATAAATATTAATATTGAGAACATAATTTGCGTTCTGTATATTACTTGAAATTACCAGTCCAGAGAAGTTATTTGGTTTTAACTGGTGAGTAGATGACGTCGATGAGGATGGCATCGGTTGCAGGTCGCATAAAAATGACAATTACGGTTTTACGTCATTTGTAGATGGAAGAATTTTATTTGATATATTTGGTAAATATTTATTCACCTGTTGTAACAATAGTTATAACTTACGGAGTCAAAATTTGTATATTTTACTTTCCCGCACTAGTGCTGGAAAGTGACACTTTCAAAACTAAAATGCGTGTGGGGAAATGGGTTAAAACGCACGGTCGTAAAAAAAGAAGTTCACAACCATCTAATTTGTCTTAAAGCTACTGACGGGACTCTCAAGGTGGCGCCACCCGTACGAATGGATGGCGCAACAGGTCAGTTTCAAATCCATGAGTTTTTTCTATGTTTCTTTGAAGAAGTAGATGATGAAAAAATATCAAAAATCCTGTTAGATATTAAAACGCAAGCATGTGGTTCCGATGGTGTTAACATCACATTACTTCAGCTAGCATGTCCATTTATTATTCCATACATAACACATATCTGTAATTTTTGTTCAAGCATGTCAGTTTTTCCTTATGTCGGGAAACAAGGCCTTGTCTTACCAATTCCAAAAGTTAATTCTCCCGAATGCCTTAGTGATCTACGCCCTATTACGATTTTGCAAACAATATCCAAAATTCTAGAAAGAATTATAGACCAGCAAATTCGTTTTCATCTAGATACCTATAATATTCTCCCCCAAAATCAATCGGGTTTTAGATCAGGACACAGTTGCGGCACTGCTCTATTAAACATCACAGACGACATATTCAGAAAACGTGACAAAGGTAAGATCGGAGCCTTGATATTACTTGACTATAGTAAGGCTTTCGATATGATAAACCATCAATTACTTTTAGCTGTTTTAAACTACATAGGTTTTAGTGCCAAAACTGTTGAGTTTTTTAAAAATTATCTAAGTGAGAGGAGTCAAAAGGTTATGCTAGCAGGTAATCACTCAGACGTTGGGTATATAAATCGTGGAGTTGCTCAAGGCTCTATTCTAGGGCCTTTGTTGTATACAATATATACAAGCAATTTTACATCGGTTCTGAAAAACTGCACTTTTCATATGTACGCCGATGATACTCAATTATACTACTTTTTTGACCCTTTATTAATTGCAGAATCAGAAAAAAATATTAATGAGGACATTAACGCGTTGGTGGAGCTTTCTTCAAAACACGATCTAATGATAAATACGTCGAAATCAGTGGTTCTGCAATTTGGAAAGAGGTCTGCAGTAGATTTTAATATCAAGATCAACAATAGCGTAATAACGACTACAACTTACGCAAAAAACTTGGGGCTTTATTTAGATGACAAACTTAAATTCGATCACCATATATCTCATATCCTTCAGAAGTCATGTGCCAAACTCAAATAACTATTTTTAAATAGACAGGTTTTGAATAGTCATCTGAAAAAAGAGCTGTGTGATACATTAGTTCTGTCGCTAGCGAATTACTGTGACTATGTCTATGGTCCCAGCCTTAATAGTGTCGAAATTTGGTAAAATATCACACACCCTGAAAATGGCAAACTGGCTGAATATGGAGAATCGAAGAAAGGTTCATGCACTATGCCTATTTCATAAAGTTATAGCAGCACAGAGCCCTCCATATCTCTACAACAAAATCTCATTTCGGACAGAAGATGTTCACAATGTGAACATTCGTCGGAAACATTTAATTAATATTCCTAAACATCGAACAACTCAATTTGAAAATTCTTTCACTTATCAGATCTCGAAACATTATAACCTTCTACCGGACGAATTAAAAGAATTGCCTATCTCACTTTTCAAAAAAAGAGTAACCAAACTTATTTTTAATGACCAATGTACAAATCTACCCTAAAACCATACTCTTGTAACCTTATAACGTAGGAATTGAAGTGTATTGTCCATTTAGATAGTAAGTATGTTTCTTTTTTTTCCTTTTTTTTGTAAAGGCTTCTGAGGAAGAACAGTTTTACTGATCAGTAGTCCTTTTGACCAAAATTATACTATACTATACTTATTGTAATAATCAGATTATTATTTTTTGTTTATCTTGGTCAATAAATCTATTATTATTATTATTATTATTATTATTATTATTATTATTATTATTATTATTATAGGAAAAGAAGCGCATGAAGATGTTGGTGGGAAAACAAAATGGGGGATATTGGTTGGAAATGAATGGTTGTTGTATATTTGGCGGGTGAGTGATGGTTTCCATGTCATTGGTAATCGTTGGCCGTCTTCTCTTCTGTTAATTTAATTTGGACGTTCCTTTACTCCTATTGCCGCTCTAATGGTACGGGATTAGTGTCCATAGTTCTAGTTTGGTGAGGAAAAAAAAGATAGATGGTGATAAGAAATGAAGTGTGTTTACATTGGATAATTTATGTAGTATGTTGAATGTAGAATTTCTAAAGCTACTTTAAGATATAAAAAATGATAGCCTGTGAGGAAAAAAAGAATAAAGCACAAATATCAGTATTTTTCCATTTACTTTTTTTTGATAAAACTTTCAGAGCTTCTAAAAAGCTTAAACGCCTCT
>CAJUYG010008100.1:0-10179 GCA_910591675.1 Galerucella calmariensis | reverse complement strand
TTATTTTCTGATATTTCTATACATAGTTACACTTTGATCAACCGGGTTTGGGCCTAGGTTTTCTTGTTTTTTTTTTATGTTTTATATTTCTGATATTTACATATTTATTTCAATATTGTTATGTTACTACTAAATTTGGCAGTCTTGAGTCATGCGCAGTTGAAAGAGCCGTGTTGTATGTTTACCCGCTCCTAAACTGCGGGTATCAGAACCATCCTGTTAAAATCCGAACAAGCCAATTGCGACTGCGCAAACTCTGGACAGTCTTGGAACAGTAATTGCATGAACCCGAATAAAACTATAATCTATGATTCTAAATTATATATAGAGTATCCTAGGAGCTCGTACAAAAAACTTTGTGCTTTACTCGTTCAAGCATGCTCTTGTGGAACGACAATTTTTTGTCAATTCCAATCAATAATAGGAGCAAAAAAGTTATCTAGAAAATAAGTAAATAAATACAAAATAAATAATCTGATGATGATTTTTCTTGAAACTAAAAAACAAATTTAGATATAGAATTTAAAAGTGAATCAAACCAAATAAGAAGAGCAATTAACAAATTAATTTTAATTCATTTACAATCATTAGTTGATAGTTATAATAAATAAGAAACATTTTGATACGATATCCAATATACAATTTGCATTTCTCATTATTACTTTGGAGATAGCTTTGTAACCTTTTCCCTTATATGTAAAGTCTTCTGAGGAAGAACGGATTTACTGATCAGTAGTTCTTTTGACTCAAAATTATACTATACTTATTCTAGTATTCAGATTATTATTATCATTTTTTGTTTTTCTTGCTCAATAAATCTATTATTATTATTTGTTTTGTAAATTTCTCTCTATTATTACTTTTATAGCAACATAATATATTTCAAGGAAATAGGGGAAACATTATATTGTTTCTAATCTTTCTTATCTAATCCTTATCTATATCTTTCTTAATTAATAAAGTGTTCATTTAAAAATAGACCTGGCAATGGATAAATATTTTGGACAAAAATCCTAGTAGAAAACGGATGGTGCTATCATACATTACGAATAATTTAGATATGTTTTGGACTCGCAAATGTTTTTTTAGTAATTTGTTATAAACTTCGATTAAACAGACTATAGATAAATACTGACAACACAATTTGTTAACAACCAACATCTAAATCGGTTCTCTCATTTCAAAACAAAGATAGAAATACACTCTGCAAAGTACACAAATTCCAAAAACAATGCCGTGCTGTGTAGAGATTTAAATTTAAAAAAATATTTGTCTTGGATTTATTTGTTACTCGAGGAATGGATTTGTTTATTTTCTGTTTATAATATATTCTTATTAGAATGGGTAAATGGTATTTATATATTAAATGATGCTTCTCTTATGATTTTATTGATTATTAGATTTAAATAATACATGGCAATATCGGTAAAATTTATACATAAACTTTGACGTTGTTTATGTTGGCATAGGATGTGTTTACTCTTCTATAGGATTTTTACGATAAAAAGACGATGATGTCATTTTTAGTTACTTTCCTGCTTATCAGAATAAATATTTATTTACCAACCGTAAATACAATTTATCCTCAACAGCCAGGCAATTTGCAGCTAACGGATTGGCAAAACTTCAAGGCGTTGTCAGATCAACCGGTAAAATTCCCCAGTTTGTTTTGACGTTTATTGACATTCGATCATCGTCTAAATTAAATAAATATTAAATATTTACAAGTTTTTTTGGTGCTTTTAAATTCATTGTTACTTTAAGATTAAGAAAACAGTTATTTTCATAACTAATTATTTAGGCAAATCTGCAGTGTGTAGTTAATACAATGCCCAAGCAGCTGAACAGAAAATGCCGAGAGATGGTAACATCTTTGTTAAGCAATTTTGAACAAGAATGCCGAAATGGGGACCCGCTTCTTCCGCTTACTGCTGTAAGAGACGTGAGTAATAATATTCGCTATTTGAATGATTGAATGTTTTTAATGTTAGGTTAGGTTAGGTTAGGTTAGACTTTTCTGGTTTTCGTTGAGTAAAGAAAAAAACGACAGCTTGGCAACATCACAATATTTCGTTTTACAACGTTATCGTCTTTTTATCGTAAATAGTAGTAGTATGTTCATTGTTTAGAGGTTATAAACATTTAAAACGAAAAAAAAGGTAGAACGTGTCGCGGGACACACGGTAGGAACTTTGGTTCCTTTTAAGCAAAAATTATGTAATACATCTGACGTTATAGATAAACAATTTGCATATTCCTCGGTGATCGAGTAGTAAGCAAACCAGACTCTCACGCGGTAGACCCGGGTTCGATTCCCCGTGAAGAAGTTTATTTTTAGAACTGTACGTTTACCACAAAAAAATTAGTGGAAACAAAATTGAATTGTTAAATTTTCAATTTGAAGTTATATTACAGTTTATAGAAATTTTTATTTTCTAGAGTTTTTCTTAAGCGGGTCGTAGAAAAAATATGATGTTCGACTCGTGTGGATTGTTCATATCGCACTTGAACGATTGAGCACTCCGCCTTTGTGCGATATGGCCATCATATCCACACTAGTTGCACAAACTACTATTTCTATCAAAATATGCCCTTTTACATTTAAAAACAACCTGCCAAATGTCAAATCAATTTATCCATTCATTTTAAAGTTATCGAATTAAAACATTCAAATTTTCAAAATTTCAACACCCTGTATTTCGAAAAGTAAATGTGCTAGACCCCTTAATCCTCATATCATTTTGTCCAATTTTACGAGAGGAATCTACATGCAAACGTTGTAATTACCCTTAACGTTCGAGATGCTTATACCATTTTTTGCGCGATCGTATTGAAATAAATTCCTAATAAAATAATTTAAATTTCTTCGAAATGAACGAAATGTCAAAAGTGACATTTATACTTCTCGATCAGTTTAAAATATATTTTGCATTTTGGTGAAATTGTTTTTATGCCATTTATTACTTTTCGACGTCTGAACGGTAAGTAAATCACTTACCGACGTGTTAAACTTAGAAACCAGTAAACACAACCTACCGTCCTGACAACCGATGCTGTAAATAAACAAAAAAGATCAATCGCGCAAAAAAAACTTGGAAATAATAGTAAAAATGTATCCGAACAAATTCAGGTAGATCACTAGCACTGCGAATACCATAGAATTTTAATATAACATCGGTGGTTCAGTGGTAGAATGCTCGCCTTCCACGCGGGCGGCCCGGGTTCGATTCCCGGCCGAAGCATATGAATCGCTGCTTCGTAAACGAGAGAGCACACACACGCAAGCAAGGCACATAATGAAGCAACGTAACATAACGGTCAGATCTTTTGCGTCGTGACCCCTGGTCACTCAAACATAACCTGACGTAAATAACTAAAGTTCCAAAAAATTTCAACAGTTTTTTTTCATATAACGTAAAAAATCCTGAATCAATCAGAATAGTGAATATAGAAAGAACGTAGGCAATTAAAATACGAACAAAATAAGGGGTTGAGTGACTTGATGGGAGGAAATTCGGAAAAACATAATAATTAGTAATTTCTTTGTCATTTTTCAATTTCAAGAGCTGATATTTTGAGTGGCCACGCCACTAGTAGTTATATCACAAAGTTGATTATCAAACTTAGATTTTCGTAAAGGAAAATACTCAGGGTTGTTTCTACTTCCTGTATGTTTTTGTTATACAAAATACTATTACTAAAACTATAAATAATATAAATGAGGTGATATCAACGTTAGTTAGTGACACATGATAACGCTATCAATTTTTAAATGGTATATATTTACATGCAGCTATCAGTCATATAATAGACCAAGCAATAGAACTACAAAATAGTGAGTTTTTGACAAAAATACTAATAGATAACAGACTGTGTCATATATTTTAGACTCGCAAATGCTGCTCATTATTAAATGAATGTCAAATAATAATAATTGATTTGTTAATATGTATTTAACAATAAATGTTTCTTTATGTTAACTTTTGGGTTATTTTCCGCATGCTAGTAGAAAAAATAGTGTACCTAACACGTGCGTAAAGTGACTTTTCCGCACGCGATTGCTGGCCGAACTACTCTAAAGCGTTGTTTGGCCATCTGCAATAGCGTGCGGAAAAGTATCGCTTTCTGCACTAGTTAGATAAACTACTATATTCTACTAGCGTGCGGAAATGTCCACTTTTACGTACTCTTTTTAGTGTGGAAAGAGTCACAGGAGATTGTCTTCAACATTTCAACATAATTGCTGCTTGAAATTACTTATCAAGATAAAATTATTTGAATAAAAATGCCATTAGTTTTAAATTCGCGCTTAACCAAGTACGTTCATAATTGGTGTGTTCTTTTTACAGAAGTTGCTCGAGCAGATCAGCTGCTCTGTTCACTTGAATGATTTTGCGTATTCTTTTTAAGCGCTCGTTTTGAAGAGAGCTGAACTATCTCTTCCCCTCGTGCCCCTAACTGCACTACCTCTTGTGGGTGCTCGGCTCCGCCGTTTAGTTGATCATAGCCTAAAAACATAAGGAGCATTCTTTTTAAGATTTCCTGTTCACTTTTTTCACCCGCTCAGGTCGAAAATTATATCAACAGAGCTGAACAGAATAGTGTAAAAAGAACACAACAACTATATCGAAAACTGACAGTGTACTTGTCAGTCAAATGACGTGGTAAACGCTTCACGTGGTGCGTTTGTGAATTATTTTTAATTTTTGTCTTGAATTTGGCTAGTAGTGGAAAACATTGTACATACACCATGGTGTTGAAGACATTTATAAACCCAGCACCTTATTAATCTTGGTGCTCGGTCAATAATAATAGTCTTGACCACCTTGGTGTATAATATACCATTATGCGATCTTCGATTTTATTTACAGCTAATGCACACAAGTTGCATAGATGCAATAATTTTTTAATATCAATTTTTTCATATTATTTTTTATTAAAATAGTGTAAAATTTCTACTTGAACTCCCCATTGGATGAGATGTATATGGATAATTTTGTGTATTAGGAATAAAAATTTCTAACTTTAGAGGTCTATATTTCGTCAACGATGATAATGGTACACAAATTTTATATGAAATACCATCATTATTTTTAGCCCCCTCCACATCTCACATACCTTTCAAATTTTTGGTACGAATTTCTGTATTTTGTTCGTTGTTACAATTGTTATAGTTCTGTGAACCTTAATAAGGGTCATGTCTCATGTAAAACGAAATAGTAATATTAGACTCACAGATAACCTACTTAGTTAGACCTTAATCTGTTAATTAACCTCCGAAATCGAATGGTGAACTTTTGAATTGTTAATTATTATAAATTGACCGAAAACAAAACAAAACCAGGAAACCAAAAATTTCACAAATTTTAAAAATATTTTGATTTAAGTACTCATTAGATGTTGATACTTTTTTTTTCTCGAATCATAGATCAATTCTTTTGTAATAATACTGTGTTTTATTGGCCGAGCAAACTAGTACTAGCCTATTAAATAAAATATGAAAATGAAAATTTTCACACAAAAATGAACCACTTTTTAAAATTTGTCCAAATAACTTAACCCCCTTGAAACATTTTTTATTGTACGCTCATGATAAATGGGAATTTTTACATTTTATTGATTCCCTTACACAAACTTTATCTTTCCTCCATAGATAGAAATATTGGTAAATAAATGCATCACTATAAATATACTCTTCATTGTTAATTATGTTGCATAACCAAAAGTATTGCACGACGAAAAAAGTATTGTGTGTTGCATAAAATGATGAAACATCCCAGATTTTTTCTTCACCCAAAAAAAGGGCATAACGCGACTTAAGAAGTTTTCACTTCAAAACCCATTTTAAGTGTTTTCTGCTACAAGCCAGGTAAAAATAAAGTTTGAGTACTGATGAACTTTCCGACGAGCTTGTCGCTATAACTTTTTAATACGAAAGGGGTAAACTAAGAGCGGTCAAATTTAAAATTGGACTAACAAATATCTCATGTAAATTTTTTATGGATCAACCTATCTATTAATGCAAAAAAAAACTTTTTGCTAAAAATCTTTCCAGTTTTATCAATAGCTGTTAATAAAAGCTATTATATTTTTATTATATTTATGCTTACTTTAGTGTTTAAAGGAATTCAAAGTTCACTAACAAACACTTGTGTCACTCATTCAATAAACCTTCAACCGAGAGTAAACTAACAATAAAAATCAGCTTGGAAAATAAATATTTGCCGGTATTTTAAAAGATTAATTGTGCAATTCCAAGACATTCACGAACCGCTTACTGAGATCGAGTGTGTAAACTCAATGTCAAAACGGGTACTTACTCAACTATGTATCATTATCTACAATCAGTGACCAATGAAGTGCGCAACTGTAAGCATTGAAAAACTTCTAAAGTTTGATTAATATTCAGTTATGCAATTTAAGTAACGTTACAGATAGACACATATCTTATTCTCATGTATTATCTGTGTATTATGGAATTAAATCCTCTTTTGTAAACTTGCCTTAATCGATTTTAAAAAGTCCGTACTTATTTTAATTATTTTTCTCCTAACCACCCCGAATCGGATCTAAAGTTGAGTAAGCCTTATCTCTAGACATCAATAAAGGTAATAGTTAATTACTATTATACCGCCTTATACAGTTTTTGAAAATTAGATTTCGAAGAAAGAGACCGTTCACTAAGAAGAATTACACTTCTGAGTTAAACTGGGTTGGGATATATGCACGATATAACCAACCATTTTGGTTTGTAATTAGATCTGGGTCCACATTATTCTAGTTTCAATCAAAGGTTAACAGTCAAAAGTGGACCCCTAAAAATAAGGGAAAAAAGTACTTAATAACAGGCTAAACAAAAAAATAAAATGTAAAGTGTGTCAGTCTAAGTCTATTTATATGAATGAGTATATTAAAATAATAAAGCATTAATAAAGCACAGTCACGTAGCTATAGCTTTTACATGGGGAGGGTTTTTTTAATCTGATAGGTTTAGACGGGGAAAGCTTTATTGAAGGCGCCGCCTAAGGCAAAAAAAATCGAGTGCCACGACCTAAAGCAATTTTTCAAGTTCAAGAAATAATTTTAAGTTTTTTTTTTAATTATTTGTTTGACTTGGCTACATCTAAAAGTATTTTTAAACATCGTTTTTCGTTTTGCTCCCTTCTGCTGAAATGATTATAACCATGTATATATATTTTTTAAAGGAGCCGTCCCTTCGCCGGCACCACCTCAGCCTCTTGGGCTTATTGTGGATTCTCCTAACATTCTGACTACAGCCTATTCAGCCAATCCGATCCCTGTATTAGCTCATACAGGTTCTTTTCTGGTTGGTTGTCGAAGTCTTCTGGAATCATTTGGGGTCTTCCATTTAGTTTTTGCCTCCTGTGGTCCAGCGTCTCACAGTTGCATAATATATGCAGACCTGTTTCAGTGTCCTTTTTGCATCTCCTGCATGAGAGGTCTCTGTTATACAGCCCTATTTTGTTCAGGTGCTCCTTTGTGGGAAAGTCTCCCGTAAGAAGCCCCGTTATGGTGCGTAGTTTGTTCCTTCTCATTGAGAACAGTTCTTTTGCTACTTTTTCTGATGGTTGTTTTATAAATTTCTTCCCAAGTGTTTGCCTGGGCGTATTCTTCCAGAGTTTTATGGATTGTTCTTTTACCCACCCTTTTAACCATGACCTAGTGGAGCATCTGGGGATGCCCACAGATGGTTCGGGTCCGTTCATCAGTGTTGACGATCCTGCTCTTGCAAGTTCGTCAGCTTTTTCATTGCCAGCGATTCCTTTGTGACCTAGGACCCACTCCAGTGTTACACTGTTCCGAGTCGCCAGTCTTCTAAGTTCCTCGCCGCATTCCCATACCAGCCGAGATGTTACCTGTATATTAATTTGGGAGCACCTATTTTAAAAAGTGATAGATGATTGAAAATTGAAGCTTTTATTAAAACAGAAAATCAATCTCACAAAAGTAAATTTAACCTCTTCAGCTAAATTATTCACAATTGTTGAGGAATCTATTTCTATTGCCACATCCCGATGAATACTCATATTGCGTGGGCACAATAGATCTTTTGGGTCTCAGTGAACGTCGCCCCAAATAAATAAATACAAAAAATGCTAAGCTTTGCATTAGAAATTAAGTTTCATTACTCTCTCGTGCATAAAGATAGACTAAAAATAGGATTGTACAATCATTTATTTTTTATTTTACAAAACAAAACATACCTAGCAATACATAGAAGTATTTATTGTTTCAGTTAGCACATTTTAACCTGCTGATAAAAGCGTTATCAGTCGATAAATGCAACCAACTATTAATTATACCTTACATGCGTTATTATGGGTATATTTAAATTATCACATTTAAATTCAGTGAAACTTTATGTGGTTAAATAAAATTGGGAAGTGCTTTGACCAATAATAACTATGACCATCTAACCATGGCAAAGGCACAGAAATTACAAAATTTTAGGTTTTCATCTCTACATAATTTTGAGAAAAAAAAACAAGCTGAAGAGTTTTGTTTATTTCTGCATTTCATTAACTTTTATGTAATTTGATTTAAATTACTACCTAGAAAATATTTCAGTTTTATAATATGGTGAATACATATTATATCTAGACACTATACTTCACAAAAAAAATAAGTAAGAAGGTATAGGGAAAGTAAAATTACGCTGACATTTTCAAATGAATTGTTCTTTCACAAAAGTTGAACTAGACAACTCTTCATACATTGAACGACATCATTTCCATTTATTGGGTCGTAGATCTATGATCCGATAAAATTTAATTCGATTGTGTAGACTCATTCAGTTTCTAGCAAACTGAAAATCGATTATTTTTGACAACTGTCAGTGGAAAGTCAACATTTACTGTCAATAAATTGACAATATTTTAAATCCATCTCAAAGAAATGAGTAGTTTAATAAAAACTTTAAAACCTCCAAGTTTATGGTTAAAAAATAATGCAGTTTTAATAACAGCAATCAGAAATCGTAAGTAAATGTTTTCCTTAAAATTTTAAAATGTTAGGTTAGGTTATGTAATTTTTTCTTTATAGACTGGAATAAAGATTATAAACCTGGTCCTTATCCAAAAACTCAGGCAGAAAGACTAGCTGCAGCTGAAAAGTATGGATTACATCCTTCTGAATATGAACCGTACCCAGATGATGGTCAAGGATGTGGAGATTATCCTAAACTACCAATGCAATCAATTGAATCAAGAGATCCCTTTTATCCCTGGGATAACCCTGAATTAAAAAGAAATTTTGGCGAGCCCGTAAGTATTATAATCAAAATCTTGTAATATAATTCTTTAAATACCTAATAAATTCATTTAGTCCCAACTATGTTTTTTAGTTACATGAAGATTATGATTTGCTTAGAGAAGACCGATACGATGTAAGTGTAAAATTGAGACGTCCAATGTGGTTCTTGTGGAGTCAATTTTTAGGAGTGATGTTTGGAACCTTTGGACTCTACTACCTTTTGGAAAATGTTAAAATGTTCCATTCTGTTACTCCCAGACAATATCCTAAGGAGGGAAAAGTTCATTACACTTTTGAACCAGCTGAATAATTTATAAAGAAAATTATGTATTAGATAAATAACGTTAATATAAACATTTAAAACTTTATATAATTTAATAAATACTTGACCTGTAAAGTTTTGGATGAACTTGAAAACTTATCTAAGAATGTTGAAAATATATTGGGTTCATAGAGGATTTAAATAATATGGATTGTACAAGAACTAACAAATGGTAAGAGTAAATGTGTTTATTAATATTTTTTTATGTTTTTAAATATTCCCAAGTTATGTGATAAACTGCCATTTATAACTCCCAATTACCTAAAACATATAAATAATTTTGAGTGTACAGATATTCCTAAGATTGCTAATAATTCAATATACAATGTCAATAGAGCCCCATAGATTACAATTTTAGAAAATTACAAGCTACATCTTTGACAACCTGTGCAAATGGATAGAATGGTGAAATTTACAAATATATTACAAAATATAATTAAATTTTGTGGTATAAAACAAAGTTGAGAGAGTTGAACAAGGCATAACTAATGCAGGTAAAAAAGCTCAGCATCTAGACCCCAATTGACTATTGCAACACTCAAAAGTTATTTGCTTTCCAATGAATTCTTCCAACTCTACAGTGT
>CAJUYG010008099.1:0-10179 GCA_910591675.1 Galerucella calmariensis | reverse complement strand
CTGCGTGGTTAGGAAGATTAAGTACGTAATAGCCGATCAAAATCGATTATTTTTGAAAGAAAAAAAATGATAAGACTCACGGATTAAATTTGTGTCATTATGTAGGATTTGTTGTTAGGAAATGTGAATATTATTGGCAGACATTTTCATGGAAGTAAAATGGTCGGCAGACGGCAACAAAGTGGTGTTTTTTTATGAAAAAAAAAATGATAAGCCTCATGATTAAAAGTTACGCCAAATAATTATTTAACATTAATTAAAACTAAATCCAAAATGGCAGACAAAAAAACGAATGATAACACCGAGGCAGACGCCGATGAACATCGTGGTCCCAAGCGCGCTTCACGCTCAAGACGCCGCGCTTCACCCGCTGTTTGAGGTTTTATAAATTATTCAATTTGCAATGAGAACAATTTAGAGAGGGATCATTTTCTAGCTAAAAGCATGCTCTTTCTAATGGTGTAAATTAAAACATTAAAAATAATTAATAACCATGAACAATTTGAGTACAAAATATACTCTTTAAATCTAAATTAGTCAAATTTAACTGATTCTCTGTTGCTGAGTTTTAGCTTTGAAAATTAGTGAATATTAACTAATTTAATAGTTAAATGATAAAAAAACAAAAACTAATAGTCAAAATTATATGACTATTTGAAAAAGTGAAATTTCTACTTAAGAATAGTTAAATTTATCCTGGAAAATAGTGGAATATTCACTTTTTAAAGGTTGAATGATATTAAGTTGTATCTCCTTTCGACTAAGAATCAAAAATATTCTATAAATTATTTAAACGTAGATACATATGCGATCGGACACAGGAGCAGTGGGCAGCGCGCATATCTGCTAGGAAACGGAGTGTTCCATTGTGCATTCCGTTTCCTATACGGCGAGAGCGACCTGTCGCGCTGACTGTACAGGGAACGGAAAGATGCTTCCCGTTCCTGTCTTGGTTTAGGGCATAGATTGACTACATGGCCCTCTCTATAACAGTTGAAGAATTTTCTATGAACTGTAGTTGGTGCAGATGAACTATTAGCAGGCTGGTGCTAGTAGCACTTTTTTGATGGACCTGTCACTCATATGGTCACTCCTCTAAGTTTGGATTGCGTAATACTGTTCATAGTGTGATAGTGACTTAAATTCCTTAATTTTAGCCTGAGCTTGTAGGCCTGGATCATCGAAACCGTCGATGACATAATAAATAAGGTCAGATTTAGTTAATTGTAGCTGCTTTCCAATGAGTACCTCATCAAAATAGTATTCGCAGAATCTCTCACTTCTACGCCAACGACGACTCTCAAAGTTTCTCATTAATGATATTTTGTATTCTTCACATTTAAACATTTTAATCATTTCTCTCTTAAGCTTTTGATACGTTAACCCCACATGTGTTGAAGAAGAATGAAACCATTTTTATCCTGACCTGACTTTGATATAATAACTAACTTAATCATTTCGTCAGTAGCAGTATAAGTACATTTTACTGTATCCACAGTACTAAACCACATGGTAATGTATTCGACTCCTGAATACTCGGGAATAAGGGCACTTACTTCACTGCTACTTCAATGTGGCTATTTTCGCGTGATTAAAGCGCACTTACTGAAGCATTAACTGTTATTGCGATAACATCCTCCACACTCATAGCTTGTGTTTGGTTTGGTAAACTGCCTGAAGATTCGGGTAAATTTGGTAAACTCATTTCGAAATTCAAAGGCAACCGGCATAAAACATGTGATTGGAGCGTTAAAACTGTCTCTACCCCACACCTGAAAGCTGATAGGGGTATCTATTGTAGAACAGTTGAAATAATGTACTGATTTGTTCACCACAAAATTATACTTTAATGGGATCAACAATTTCTTGGAAGAGATACTTAGAACCGTTTTACACGTACGAGGATTATTGCGGGATTTACTTTGAGAATAATATTGCAATGAATTTCAAAAACATTTCAGTGCTTGACTGTTTGACACATAATATTTTTACCACTAAAAATTTCATAACAATTTAGGCCATACGCCTGCGCAGTGAGATTGTTTTTGGGATAAGTCGTCACCCATGGTTGTCACGATTGACATAGTGACAGTTCTACCTAATCAGCTGAATTGGAACCGTTTATTTGAATGTTTGGTTATTTTGATATTCTATTAATTGAGATTTGCAGTTATGCCTACAAGACAAAAAGAGTTGCTGTTGGGTGCTGCAGCAGTTAGTTGTTATTTATTATTTTTATTGATGAAACGCAAAAAAAAAGAAAGATGCCAATGGTAAAAAAATTGGCTTCAAAGAAGAGAAGGTGGGGGTACTTTGGCTCTCCTGAATAAATAATTAATGGTTGAAGATCCTGAGGCATATAAAATTTTCTCAGAATGAACTAAAACCACTTCAAATACGAGTATTTATTAAATTTAGTCTAGCATGATATAGAAAATCAAGATACATTTGAGAGGAAACATTAGCGCAAAAGACAGATGAGCTTACTATTTCAAGAAAGCATTGGTAAATGTAATAGGGTGAGTCCGGGATAGATGGCCATAGGGGAGAGTTGGCCATGGTACGTTATTTTCTGTCTCGTTTGTTAGTAGATGGTGTTGGCGCGTCAGTCGACAAAGTAAGCTGTAGTGTGCGTGTTGTGTTGTCCACGGAGTGAAAAATCGCAGATGAGGTGAATCTAATTTTATGTAATTTCACATCGGGGAATATTTTATGTGAAGTATTCTTAAAATTCAATTTTATAATTTTCTATTGTGTCTTCGAAATTTAAAGAACGGAATTGGCTATAGCTATGCTGCGGTGTCCTACATAACCTCAAATCGAGTTTCTAGTTAAAACGTGGTATTGACACTCGCTATGGCCATCTCTACCGGACAATCGGGAGAGATGGCCCGCTTTTATCAGGGAAAGATGGCCATAGTTTCCCTTTGAATAAATGTTGGATTTTTGGATTTGTCAGCTCATAAAAATATAATTTTATTATTTATTTGCAGATGCCGAACAAGTACATAAGAAAATCTGTACAAACACGTGGTACGTGGTCACAAGATGATCTGTCACACGCAATCAAAAGTGTTGTTGATGGAAATAGTTCTGTTCGTCGAGCCTCTATTGAATTCAACATACCACGTAAGACCTTAGAACGTAGAATTAAAACCGGAAATTCTCAAAAGGGAAGTATGGGCCCTAGCAGCGTCTTTGGAAGAGATCATGAAGATCGACTATCACGACATGTTCTGTGTATGCAAAAACGAGGTTTTCCATTAACCAGAGACGACATCAGGACCATCGTTTATCAATTCGCAGAACAGCTAAGAATTAAACACAAGTTTAATAATGAAATTGGAAAAGCTGGTTACGACTGGCTTACTTTGTTTCTAAGCCGTCATCCAGAAATTAGTATTCGTAAATCAGAAGGTGTCTCCATAGCTAGAGCAACAGCTATGAACCAAAAGGAAGTGGGAGATTATTTTGATTTACTTGAAACAACTATGGAACAGAACTCTTTATTTGATAAACCTGCAAACGTATTTAATATCGATGAAACGGGTCTCCAACTCAACAGTAGACCAGGCGAAGTGCTTGCCAGAAAGGGGTCCAAGGCTGTGTCGACGGTAACATCCACCGAAAAGGGAGAAACAGTCAGCTTGGTAGTGTGTTGCAATGCTGAGGGTAACTTTTTACCGCCTGCGGTTATAATGAAGGGAAAAAATAAAAAACAAGAGTGGGAGGATGATCTGCCACCGGGATCTATGTTGTTTATGGCACAAAAATCTGCTACATCAACGCCACCATTTTTCTTCAGTGGATGCGTGAACATTTTGTACCTAGAAAACCTCAAGGAAAAGTCCTATTAGTGCTTGACGGACATGCTTCTCATGTAAATTCAGTCGAAATGTTGGAGTTTGCAGAATCTAATGACATCATCATATTATGCTTGCCGAGCCATAACACACATTATTTTCAGCCTTTGGACAGAAGCTTATTCAAGTCGTTAAAAGCGCATTTTTATGAATCGTGTCGTTTATGGCTCAGAAATCATGTTGGACGGCGTATTACCAGATACCAATTTGGTGAGCTTCTGAGTGTAAGTTGGGGAAAGGCGGCTACTATACAGAATGGTTCGTCTGGCTTTAAAGCGACGGGAATTCTGCCTTTCAATCGCAATATTATACCGGATTATGCTTTTTGTGTTGAAAAAACCTCTCCGGCAAAAACTGTAAACTCATCGCCTCAAAAACCAACAGAGATTACAAACCAACCAAACGGTAACTTGGAAGCACAGCCATCAACGTCTAAAACCATAAATAACAAAATAACTCCCTCGAAAATATTGTCCGACTTGTCGCCATCTGCTCCAGAAAAAATAAATGAAGTTAGAAAACGAGCTAAGCAAGTAGCGACTATTTTACCTTCTCCAGAACATCTGAACAATCGCAAAGAGAAAGACAGAAAGTCCAAAGAAAAAGAAAAAAAGGCTGAAGACAAAAAGGCTGCAAAGAAAGATAAAAAGGTATTCAAGGCAACAAAAAGAAGAAAAAAGGAGTTTTCAAGCAGTGAAGAAGATGAAGAAGTAATTTTAGAAAGTGACGAAAGTGAAACCGAGGATTTTGGTGAAAATGTGTGCGTCGGGTGTGGGGAAGACTATACACAGACAAAAAGTAAGGTAGACTGGATTAAATGCATACACTGTAACATGTGGTTACACGAAGACTGCGCGTCTTACGGCGACTTCTGTCAAAAGTGTGGAAAACTTGACAAAAAGGGCAAAAAACACTCAATCACTGAGCATACCTTTAATTAATTTTTTTATGGCCATCAATCCCGGAAGGCAAGGGAGAGATGGCCATACCACTCATTTTCAAATTTTTCTTTTTTAAAGTTTATACCTAGTTTTTCATCAGAATTGACCAAATTATGTTATACTAGTACTGTTACGTCTTTACTTTAGCAATAAATATTCTGCAGAAAAAAAAAATTTGTGTGCGTTTTTTAACCGTTAGAAAAACTATGGCCATCTATCCCGGACTTACCCTATATAGATTTAAAGTGAAAATTATATTTTCCAAATTATTTCCTGTCTTACTATAACTTTACGGTTTTTCCAATTTCATGCAGATGATTCAGTTCTCGATATTCATCAATAAATTGTTGATACAATACTTTCAATTCTGGTTTTTAACTGAGTTTTTCCTTTAACGAATAAAATTGCTTGATTGCTGTATGAATGAATTTCCAAGGAGTGTTGGAGAATATTTAAAAGGTAGTTTCACAATAAACTGACCATTGGAAGCTCTACATGTATTCTTTAAAAATAATTGTTCGCATTCAGTGTCATCTTGTGATTTAAAATTGACATTGGAGATTTCCTCTAGCTCCCGAAACTTTTTCAATTGTTCGTCTTCTCTGTGATGATCGATAAAAAAATGGAGAATAGAATTATTATAATTCGCCTTATGGATTGGTGCTAGTCCAGAAACAATCCATCGTAGCTTGGTGTTTTGGATAATTGGTAGATTTTTACCTAACCTTATTTGACCTTGAAATAATAGATTCCAAAATTCCCCCGCACCTATGAGCATGTCAATACTAGTGGGTTCATAAAACTGGGGATCCGATAATTTAATATCCTCTGGAATATACTTTGAGGAATAATGTACAAGTTGAGACGGTACTTTATTACTTATATTGGGAACTACCAAACACGACCCGACGTGCTCGTGGTATCAATCTGTTCCAGTATTTCAAACGGAAATCCAATCTTATCCAGATTTTTTATTCATAAACATACTGACTTTTCAGTTGACGAATCCAAATTTCTACAAAGAAAATACAATCGAAGACGAATTGTATATGGACCCTGGGTTTTGGGTTTGGTTGCTTAAGATTCAAACGATTTGAGATTGATTGTATGTTCCGATAATATAAGAGGAATGCACTCAACCTAATACCCCTTATTAAGCAGCATGTTCAGCGAGGTTCAATTATCCACACGGACATGTGGATATCACCATAAGACTGTCAACCATAGTGTTGAGTTTGTTGCTGCTGATGGTACGAACACTCAAAGAATAGAGTCCCAATGGAGTGCTGCCAAGAAGCTTTTGAGGAGTCAGCATATTCCGGAAAACGAGTTTGCAGATAAACTTTGGGAGTATTTGTGGAGAAGGCATTGTAAAAAAAACGCGATCCCATGTTAGAACTCATGAATTCAATAAGAATAGAGAATGGAAATTTTAGGTCAGATTAATTTTTTTTATTGTTGTTGTTTTAATGTTAATATTGAAGAGTTATTTATATCGAACTTAGTTGGAACATTTTAAATTAGTACACTAGTAAGTTAGAGGTGTTTGCTTTGCTTATTTTTGATGACATGGGGGGGTCTAGATGGTGAAAACGTCACAGGAGCCATGACAGTGACTTCGAATATTCGCCTGCGTAATACAGCCCAGTGTGGACACTCTAAGAGATCATGAACTGACGTTTCATCAGTCATGCCGCAACCCCTACATAGGGAACTTTCCTCTACTCCTAGATTGTAGAGGTGCTTCCTTATACAGCACTGCCCTGTTAGGAGTCCTGCTATCTTCCCCAACCTACTCCTTGGTAGTTCAATAGCTGCCCCAGCGTGTCCATCAGTCCATCCCTTCAGTAGGAGTTTGGATTGTCTAGGACCCTGCAGTGCATTCCAATGAGCGAGGTGCTGGTTCCTCAGCCACTTCCTCGTCTCCTTGCGTATCGTTTGTTTTGTTAGGCCGAGGGTCGGGCCCGAGCCGCAGAAAGGAGCTGCCGCCCCTTCCGCAGCCAGTGCATCCGCCATTTCGTTGCCTTCAAAACCAGAGTGGGCCGGAATCCATTCTAGCCGCACTGACTTGCAAGATCAGCAAGTCGTTCTCGACATTCGTCAGCAAGTCCCGAGTTGATGGTATATCCACTCATGGCTTTAATTGCTGCCTGACTGTCGGTGTATATGGTTATGCGTCGATCCACACAACCTCTGTCTAGGTTTATCTGCGCACATTCCAAGATAGCGTATATCTCGGCCTGATATGCAGATACACCATCACCCAATGGTATACAGATTTGTGTCCTTGGGTTCCTAGAGTAAATTCCTCACCATATGATTTGGGTTTTTGTTTACCACTAATCACAACAATCGTTGCCATGACAACAGTATTTCCATAACTGATTTCAGCAGAACATAAGTGGGGTCAACTTGGCAACCACGCATTTCCTCACCATATGATTCGGGTTTTTGTGTACCCGTTACCATGGTAATGGCTGCCATGGCAACAGTTTTTTCATAGCTGATTTCAGCTAAACGAAAGTTGACCCAAAATAGGAAACATACATGGATTGCAGTTAAATTTTCAGAATTATAACCCAATGTGATTTGTAAAGTAGCATAAATTGATTTGACTACTCTTGAATGGTAAATAATATCAAAAGTTTCACCAAATTGACTTACTATTTGCAATTGCTATGAATAATAGATTTTGTGACTAACAGATAGGAGAAAAAAATAGTTTGAAACGATCTAACTTCCAATGTCTCTCCTAATTGTGAAGAGAACACGTGAACTTGGATTGGTTTTCTATACGATACGGCAGTTAAAATTGGCTCTTTGTTTTTGGTAATGCTTTCTGGCTTGTTACAGCAGGTTCTGCTTAGTGCATTGCCATATTCTTTGTCCCAGAAATAGGGTAGCCCCGTTAAAAACCTTAACGATCCCTAACAGGGATCTATGCGTAGCCTCACTGTTAGCAGAGCTTGTCCATAAGGTTATTAATGCCATGAAGCTAGATATCCAAGGTATTCATTATTACACTAACTCTACTACAACGCTTTCCTTGATTAAGGTGTCGCCACACATGTGGAAGGTTTTTGTTGCCAACCGTATATCACAAATACAGTGTCTAAGTAATCCCGATCAGTTTTATATCACAACAGAAACTAATCCCGCCGACTTGTTGACTAGGGGCATATCACTTTCGGAATGAAAAAATTCTAAGCCATGGTGGTACGGTCCTGATATAATAGGAAACCCAATCAATCAGCAACAGGTTCAACCTTTGTCTGAAATTAACCTTTTTGACCTGCCCGAGATAGGTTCCAAGGCAATTACATTATCCGCCACTACAACAACGGACTTTCATATTCCGCCCTATCTACACAAGTTCTCAAATCTGAACAGACTCTTGAGAGTCTCTGCTCACGTTTCAAGATTCTGTCATGATTTGAAAAACAAGGAGAGTAGAACAATCGGCTGTTTGCTCCCAGGAGAACTGGATAATTTCTTTAGTCAGCTAATTAAAACTGTTCAGTCTGACCATTTTTCGATAGTTTTTAAACTATCGCCATTTTTGGATGAATCTGGAATTCTGAAAGAAGGTGGAAGGCTAAAACTCTCAACCTTTGATTTCTTCAAGAAAATCGCCTTCTAAATGATGAAAACACCGTTAAGAAGGTAATTCGCGATTGTACCGTTTGCTTCAAATGGAATGACAAATCTGTCACGCCCGCATTGGGATTGCTTCCCATAGAAAGGGTCTAGACCTTTTTATTCACCGGCATAGATTATGCTGGCCCCTTCAAATTGAAGGACAGAACCACAAAAAACTATTAATTAACTAAGGCCTATTGTTGCCTATTTATCTGCATGTCTACCAAGGCCGTCCACTAAGAGTTGGCAGGGTATCTGAGCTGAGTAATAAATAAGAGAGGTTTTAAAACATATGGAAGAAACTGGCACCAAGTTTGTGCGCAGCCAGTAGAGAACGGCGCTTTACAGCAACTAACTGAACTAACAAACCCCGCCTCCCTCTACACAAAAACAAAACTTTTCATTTTTAGTATTATTTTAATTTGAGGTTAGTCGTTTGTGAATTTATTTTTATTTAAACAACTCATTGACCCTTCTGCAAAGAAATTAATTATCTTCATCATCGGTACCTATTATCACAGCATCTATCAACACTTATCATCGGTAAGATAAAAAAGTAGATTTTTAATCCTAGCCGTTTGAGGTTGGATTTTCGTACTGGAAACATTATTTGTAATTTTATCGTTTGTTGCGGACAAAAACGAAGGATTACCAGAAATTTGTGACCCAAACCAAAACAATATGTATGTAGTTGCTAGATATATTTATATCAATGTAATTCAGGATGTTATTACTTATGTGAAAAAGTGCTTTAATATTTTGAACACTTTATTTGTGTGCTTGCTCTGTAATATTGGTGTGTGTTTCAAGATGCCAAATTGTTTAAATGGGTACGTCAATTGAATAACTGCAAAAAAATTATACAAATAAGAACATTTTTTTTTAGTTTTCTGATCTAGATATTGAACGAAGTCATAAATGCTTTGAAATAATGAACTTCACTTATTAAAAATATAAGGTGTTATTTGCGTGAAGATCACTTTGTTGAAAATAATTTTACAGGCTCATTTAGATTGACAAAATTTGCACTTCCTTTCTAAACTCGGTATATCGGTATAAGAGGAAACAAACTGAAATTATTTCGAAGTTATATTCCCGACTGACAACAGACTGTAAGAGTTGATGGGGTTCTGAGCGATGTATCAAAGATGGAGTACGGTGTTCCGCAAGGCACGGTGCTAGGACCAGTTCTCTTTTCCTGACCATCGAATCAAACAATTCCAGTTAGCCTATAAATTGGTTCAACAGTTTTGGCGTAGATGGTTGAAGGAATATATTTCTCAATTGCATCCAAGTAGCAAATGGGTCCGGTCCAGTCAATACACCCTCCAACCTGGTCTGTTAGTTCTCATCCGAGAAATCAATTCCAATAGAGATTGGGCCGGATAACCGAGGTTTTCCCTTGTAAGGACGGCATCATACGCGTTGCGTCCGTGAAAATTTCATTGGGCATTCTAAAAAAACCGCTGTTAAGTTATGTGTGCTTCCCAATCAAAAACTTTAAAGCCTCGCCTGGAGGCTTCATGTTGTTTCCAAGACTTTGTGCAAGACGTGACAACCTTGCGCGTTCTGTCGATACAACGAAAATGGCCTTGGCCACAGTGGCGACGGTACCCCGGTATGTGAAAGGGGAAAATAATTACAGAGTAGAAAGAAACTTGATGTGAACAACTCGTATAAATGTGATGCTTGTTGTACTCACATACCAATTATTGTTACCGCTTAATAAATATGTT
>CAJUYG010008098.1:0-10180 GCA_910591675.1 Galerucella calmariensis | reverse complement strand
ATATATTGTTCGTTCACACGTGTTCACATTCGTTCATGTTTTTTGTGCTCATTCAAGTTTGTTCACCTTCATTCCTGTTCGTTAGCTTTTTTTCTATTCGATTACTTTCATTCGTTTGTGCTCATTGATGTTTGCTTACGTTTGTTCGTGATAGTTTGTAGTCTTTTGTATTTTTCCGCCACAATAACACTGTCCTGATCACGAACGTGTATGAACACGAACAAATGCAAATGAAAAGGTACTAAAAAATGTAAATAGTACAAGCAAATATGAATTAAAATACTGGTAAACACTGCAGATGATTGAAGAGGCTTCTAATTTGTTTGTAATAACGCAAATCTGTATTCTGAACTGATACCTATTTGTGATCTGACCCTATCGAAGAAATACACCTATTGATCAATCACTAGAATAAGAGTGTTGAAATTAGTAATAGGTAGTATAACTCACTTTTTTCCTCACTTTTTTCACTACTTGAAAAATGGAAAATATTTGAATGAAAGTATATCTTCCATTTCTAAAATATGCGTGAATAGATAGAATTGGTACTATTTTATGGGTAGTAAAATGAGATATTTTAATATATAAGATATTCTAAGGTACTACACGTAATATAAACCATAACCTATCACTTATACGCTTAAAAAAAATATGTTTTTGGATGAGTGATTTCCGAAATCGTGTTTCTAGGTCTTTCTTGTTCTCACTCAAAGGATTGCAGGACTGAATTCAGTGCTAATTCTTGATATATATTTTTTGTATTTCCGTGTTGAAGTTATGATTAGTGCCAATTTTTTGAGATCCGTGTCTGTCGCGGTAAAAAATACTACGATTGTGGTGGTTTCTGTTTTTAAGCGCATGCGTACTACGAGTTGGAAATATACCATACCCATTTAAGGAGGTTTTACACTAAACGCCGTAGGTATTTGTGTTGCTTTGCATTCGTCCGCCTTAATTTATATTTGTTCTCGTTAGTCGGTATTCGCTCACGTATGTTTGCGTGAGCAATGCACTTATTTCGCTCTTTCTAAGTTTGAGTGCATTGGCATCACTCCTCCCCAAGTCGATGTGGGTTATTAGTTACCGTGTTAAGTAGCTGATTTACTAACAATGAACTTGATTATTTGAAAGAAGATTAGTTTCTTCAAAAGGACTCAGTTACTTTCTTCTACTCGAATGCTTAAATAAATACTACTACTAGTACTTAATCCTTAAGTACTAACACACTTGAACACCCTGTCTCACAGACAGTCAGTATCAAAAGGTTAAGTATGAAATATCTTCCCACTTCCACGCTCCAAACGTTGGCCAGTAACGTGATTTCAGTACACATCAGCGAAGATTTCTAAAAAAAATGGGAACAAGCCCAACTTTGTGCTTTATATTTTTTTCATAAGTCTGTTAATTTTTTGTGTTTTCTTGGTTAATGTACTTGTTAATATAATATCCTTATTATGAAAAAAAAATATTTCAATTTTTCTCCGTAATTTTGTATTAGCAAATATCACAAAATATTTAAAGTTCAAGCTTTGCTATTATAGAGAAAAATATAATATGATTTTTTGCTCATTCCAACAATTGAATAATAAATTTAAAAAATCTAAACAACATAAATATAAAACACGAACAACCAATTATAAACACCGTTCCAAAATAACAGCGCTCGACGGGCGACGTCCCGTATAATATGCCATATTCACTGAAAGTGAATATTCCATAGCATCTTGATCCAGTGATCCCAAATTGTCTGGCTTTATGCCATTCAGATGAGTTTTGACACATGCCCATCATTCCTTCAGTTTCCTCATTCATGACATTGTGGAGAAAGTTTGTTCACAACAAACTGATGGATGATGGAAAATCATATATCATCGATGATAACTCCATCATTATTACAGATTGACAGGAATTATTTAAAATTAATGTAGTTTTGTCCTCAATTGTCATCAGTATCTCTATTGGTACAAAGATAGGTGAAGAAGTAAAAATACAATCACATAAAACGGGTTTTGTTGAATTTTATGATATATTCACCGATGTTTTGCAATTGTGGAGTTGGGTAAATTTTCAATATATTACTCCAAAACCGAGTCACTATTAGCTAGAGTCAAGTCACTTCGGTAATTTTTCTTTTTCTTGATGCAAGGCATTTTGGCTGTTGAGAGGGCCTTATATTTTTTCCCAACTGATCCTTCTGTTGATGTCCAAGCACATTTCAATTCGGTTTTGGAAACATGTTCCAGCTCTGACAACTTTTTTCGAAAATTATTTTAAAAATTATATACGAATAAGTAAACTCATAATATCCCACCTGCTTGAAAGGATTAGAAAAGCTGAAATTTGTTCACATCGGCCACCAGCTTCTGCTTTGCAAGAACAAAACATTTGTCTTTTGTCACTGAAGAGTTCCATTCAGTTTTCCCATATAATATTATATGATCTGCATTAAGAACCTCTTCACCTTCTACTACACACCAAGAACTTTCGGTACCTTCAACATACCTCAGAAATTCCAATAAACTTAATTTTAATTGGGTCATTTGTCTATCACTAACAACACTAAATCTCACACCAATAATTATTATATCTAAGCGAACAACAATATGAAAACTTAAACAACGTTCAAAGGACCTAAACTAAGATTCAAATACTCTTAAACACGAAATAAACAAAGTGAACAATGAAATAAATATGAAACAAAAAGCAAAGTTATAAATCAATGTGGTAGAAAGTACTTCATCTGTCAGCCGCCGGGGCGCTAAAATCTTAATTTGAAATCCCAATAGTGTAGACCAAAATTTCCATATTCCTCTAATATTTTGTGAATGGCTCTTACTACAGCTGGCGGGGTTGGCTGTCTTTGTTCGTTGTTGCACTGCTTGAGCTACTGCTTGCTGCTTTTGCATGTATGTTAGCTTAGGTTATGGAATAGTGGGCAAATTCAGCTATCGGGTGTCTGCTTCCACGTTAGCACCGCTGGTAATGGGAATAATAGGATCATTTTGGTGCTATTATTCTCTGACTAAATGACATCCCAACGGTTTTTGGCTTAATCCTAAGGTGTACGTATCCGTGCCGAGGGGATGTATGACAGTGAGCCCATCATCTGTCACTAACGGAAGCTTCGAGATACTGGGCGCCCTCTCGTCGTAAGTAAGCCCTATCATGGTAATGCGGGGCTCTGCCATGATGGACATTTTTTCCCTAGCTACTCGTGGGACTTTAAATGGAGGGAGTAACAGAAAAGCAAGAAAAAATCAATCAAGATTCTACAGAGGAGATGGAAGTCGATCGATCGACTCCAACTGATCTCCCTGTACATCCGATCAGGAACGAGAGCTCCTTAGTTCTCCAACACCTGAAAGCAAACCTAGGAAACTAGGGGGTGCAGCTAGGAAGCGACTTAGTCGTCTCCTCAAGAGCGGGGTACCTTACCAATCCGCCTTGAACCAAATCTTAGAGCAGCGGAAGCAGGATCAGTCGCAAGAGGTGAAGAATATTCCCTCTGTGACTGGTTCGAGCAAGCGCTTACGCTCTAATGATGACTCACCCGCACAAGAGGCAGAAAAGCCCAGCTCGGCTGTGTCAGTTGTAGCGTCAGGTAAAACTGACCTACAAAAACCCTCTTATGGGCAGGCTGTATCCGGTATCAAGGTGGGAATTTTACATCTTGAACATCCGACAACCTCCATAACGACCAACCAACTGGAATCTCTTCAGTACGCTATTTTGGCCGCTGTAGAGAATATTCCGGAAGGTAGTCCACAAGTGCAGTTCCAGAGCTGTACATTCCGGCCTGGATGGCTGCAGGTCACCTGTGTAGATCAGGAGAGTGTCTCATGGATGACTGGAGTAGTCAAAACCCTTCGACCATGGGATAGTGCCTCCCTGAGCCACATCTGTGTGGCTTACATACTTGATGAGGGCAGTCATAGACTAACCTCTGAACAGGTCCTCACTAGACTGAGGAAAATGAACCATGGTCTGTTAACCTTGGAGCGGACTATTCTACACAAAGAAGTTTCAGGCCCTGGTCAAACATGGACCTTCGCCATTGACGATGGATCTATGGCCGAGCTGGAGAGGGTGGGTTTTGAACCCTACTTGGGTTTTGGGCAGGTTGTTTTCCGCCCTAAAACCAGGTCTTCCTGGCCCAGGACTGAGCGGAAAACCCCCTGCGGCAGTGAGGAGAACCAAAACTCCTCACAAGCTTAGGGGTAGTGCACCGCCGGCACGTAGCCAAGGCACCAGCCAACCAAAAGCTGGGAAAGCTGGATTTCCCAAGGTGAAGACGGCTAACGTCTCTTCCAGGAAACCGGCAGAAGAGACTGGACTTGGTGTCCCGAAATCGAAGGCCATTATGGACTCGACAAAGGCACCAGAAAAACCAACTGGACCGGCGACGAAAGGTGATCAAACCTCGTCGACAGCACCAAATACAGCCTCATCATTGGCAGGTGCAGATGGTGGCGTCTTAATTGACCCACCGACTGATCCTCCCAGTGTTTGAGGAGATGTAAGTTTGCCTGCGGCACCCAACACTCTGCCACATTCAATTGTTTACAGGCAAACTTACAGCATGCCAAGGCCGCTTCTTACATCCTTGGCATAAGGTTCAAGGACGAATTAATCGACCTTGCCTTCCTGCAAGAACCATGGACAGGAAACACGGACCGAGTAACCAGTCTCAGCAATATTCCTGGTGAGGTAATAGCCTGCCCTGGGGTGAAACCTAGAGCATGTCTACTCATCAGGGAAAATATTAATTATTTCTTGGTTACAGGCTTTTGCACTTCAGATGTAGTAGCCATCCAGATGTACTTACCGGAGAAGAATGGCATGACAAACATAGTCGCCTGCTCTGCATACTTCCCAGGAGACATGGATACAGTACCCCCTCTTGCTATACGACGATTGATCGACTATAGCAAGAAGAACAGACTTCAATTAGTCATGGGCTGTGACGCCAACTCACACCGTACATCGTGGGGCAGCACAAATATCAATCGCAGAGGTGAGTTACTCTTTGATTATATACTAGGGGAAGGGCTATTAGTTATAAATGAGGGCTCCGAACCAACCTTTGTAACTAGAAACAGATCAGAGGTGTTAGATTTAACTATCAGCTCAAACTTTCTGAGCAATAAGATACGGCACTGGGCTGTACCTACTGAGCCTTCGTGTTCGGATCATAGACATATTCAATTCAGCATTGAAATAGGCCAGAGGCCAGTGGTGGAATATCGTGACTCAAAAGCTACTGATTGGAGTGGATATAGAAATTCCCTTCAACGGTACGTTGGGGATGGTTTCACCACAATCAACAGTTGTGATGGGATAGATACTGCAGCGGAAAAGCTTCGCGAAGCAGTGATCTCTCCTATCATGAAAACTGTCCACTAAAGACTAAAAGAGATAATCGCAACTCTATTTGGTGGAACAAATGTCTAGAAAAGCGAAGAAAAGAAGTTCGACGACTATTTAACCGAGCTAAAGAGTCAGGCAACTGTGAGCTTTATAAAACTACCCTAACAAGCTACAATAAAGAAATCAGAAAGGCAAAGCGGGAGTCTTGGAAAAAGTTCTGTGAGAGTATTTCTGATATACCTCGTAGTACTAGAACTCACAAGATTCTCTCTAAAGAGTCTATTGCCGAGATTGGGTCGATGAAGCGACCTGATGGCACTTTCACGACCTCTAGAAAAGAAACGTTGGAGCTTTTAATCAAAAATCACTTTCCTGGAAGTTTGACTCTGGATAACAATCGACCTCCGCACTTTGAGGGCGCCAGGCGGCCAAAAGATATCGATTGGGAGGCTGCCAAGGAAGTTATCACAGCACCAGCAGTTGAATGGGCAATCAAATCTTTTCAGCCTTTCAAATCTCCCGGTGAGGATGGCATATTTCCAGCTCTGCTGCAAAACGGACTGGAATTACTTCTACCCATCCTCACTAAACTGTATAGAGCTAGTCTGGCGTGGAATTACATACCACCCAGTTGGTTGGCGGCTAGGGTGGTATATATACCAAAAGTGGGCCGCACAGACCTACACCCTAAATCAGTAAGACCAATCAGCCTAACATCTTTCCTTCTTAAAGGACTTGAAAAAGCACTGGATTGCTACATCAGGCGGGTAGCTTTATATAATTCCCCCCTGAGCATCCATCAATATGCTTATCAAACTGGCAAATCAACAGATTTAGCTTTACACAACCTTGTTGAGAAAATCACACAATCCCTTAACAACAAGGAGATTGCGGATGGCCATATTTCTTGACATTGAAGGAGCATTTACTACCGACCTTCATTGGTTCAGCTTTGATTGGAAAGGGCATCAAACCAACCATTACTGGTTGGATATATGCCATGCTCACAAATAGGACAGCCACTACATCCCTTCAGAACGAGACCATCACCTTTAAGGTTTCCAGGGGATGCCCACAAGGCGGATTACTAACTACCCTACTGTGGTCTATCTTGATGGATAACTTGCTTAGCGATCTCGAAAGAGAAGGGGTAGAACTGCAAGCGTATGCAGACGACCTTGTCATCTTGGCAAGGACCAAGTCAGGAAGGGTAGCATATAATATCCTCCAAAAGACGTTGGACGATGTCCACAGTTGGTGTCAGAGGGAACAGATGTCTGTTAACCCTGGCAAAACTGTAATAGTTCACTTCACTAGAAAAAGGAAGTTGGAGGATCTTCCACCACTTTCCTACAATGATGAGGTTATTCCATTTGCAGCGGAAGTAAAATATTTGGGGATTATCCTAGATAAGAAACTTACTTGGAACGCTCACTTGGAAAAAGTTATCCATAAGGCCAGACTATCTTTGTGGACATGTCGCAGGATATGTGGAGAATCTTGGGGCTTGGGACCCAAACAAATCTATTGGATATATGTGATGATTGTTAGACCAATGATCACATATGGAGCTATTTCCTGGTGACCAAAAGCTTTACAGCGAACGGCCCAAGCAAAGCTCTCTGGTTTACAGAGACAGGCTTGTCTGGCAATCACTGGTGCTATCAGCTCCACACCGTCAGCAGCCATGGAAATCCTTCTGGACCCACCTCCTCTCCATATATTTCTGGAAAGAGAGGCAAGATGGACAGCATACAGAATTGTACATATTTCTAAATGCACAAATCAAGCTTATGCAGAACGAAGCAGAATACTAGCGGACAGTGAAAGTCACAGTATTCTGGGAATGACCTCTGAAGTAATGCCTCCAACAGTAAACTACGACCTGCCTTACACCGTCCTAATTCCAAATAGAGATGAATGGGTCCTCCGTAAGTATGAACTATTAAGAGCAGACAGCTGTTGGTACACAGACGGCTCAAAAACACCCTCAGGCTCTGGTACAGGTGTATACGGGCGCAGACCTAGGACAGAAATTTCAACCTCTCTAGGATCCTATGCAACCGTATTCCAGGCGGAAATTTACGCCATTGTTCCATGTGTGGAGAGAGTGGAGCAAGCCAATCCCATACATAGAACAATAAAAATTTTCTCGGACAGCCAAGCGGCTTTAAAAGCACTTATCTCTTGCCGTGTAACGTCGAAATTGGTTTTAGACTGCCAAAATAGACTCTCCTCAATAGGAGAACTCAATAAAGTATTGCTGGTGTGGATCCCTGGCCATTCTGGCATGGAAGGAAACGAGAAGGCAGACTTTCTTGCAAGGGAGGGTGCCGCACGTGTTTCTATCGGACCAGACCCCACAATTGGCATCGCAATAAGTTTTGCCAAACAAACACTAAATACCTGGACAGCAAGAAGAGCTTTAGACTTCTGGCATAATTTACCAGGATTGGTTCATTCAAAGGCTTTTATACATCCTTCGAAGTATGTCTTCAAACAAATGTTAGACCATATCAGGCATGACCTACGTTGTATAACAGGCCTTTCAACAGGCCACTGTCATCTGAATCATCATATGCTAAAACTTGGACTGTCGGAAGATCCGACTTGCCGTCTTTGTTTGGAAGATGTTGAAACAGCAGAGCATATAATTTGTGCCTGCCCCGCCGCGGCTCGAATCAGGTATCTGATGTTTGGCAGGGTCTCTCTCTCGCCCTCGGACCTGAAATATCATTCACCAAATAAAATAATCGGCTTTGTTAAGTAGCTGAATTTGTTCGGTCAAATCTGAATAGGTGTGAGCCACAATAGACTCTTGTGAGTCGCAGTGGAGGGCCTTATAGACCCACTCACCACAAACCTAACCCAACCTAACCTAACCTAACCTAACCTAACCTTACCTTACCTAACCCAACCCAACCCAACCCAACCCAACCCAACCTAACCTAACCTAACCTAACCTAACCTAACCTAACCTAACTACAGCTGAACATGCTGATTCAATACCAAATGGTACTACACAAAATCTATAAGTTTTTCCATCAATAGAAAAACCTGTATAGTCTCTACTGTCTATGTGTAATGGAATCAACCAGAAACTATTCTTTAAATCAATAAGTGGAAATATTTACATTTGTTATTCTGCCAAATATTGCATCTATGTTTATGGGTGCTTCATATTGTGGGAAAAATAACTTCATATTGTGGGAAGAATAACTTATTTATGTTCCCAGTATCCAAACAAACCCTTATTTCTCTGTTTTTCTTTTCAACTACAACCATTGGACTTACATACGGTGTTGTACTTCTTTCGATTATACCTTGTTTTAATAATTCTGATATTTGTATATTCACTTTTTCTCTTTGTCTTTATGGTATTGGATATGTTTTCGTTTTAAATTCTTCTATATTCTCAACTTTTATTTTGTGTACATAATCTCTTGCACCACTTGATTCATTTTCTACCAATTCCTTTATGCTCGCTATGGCATGAAGATTCTATATTTTCTACATTTATTCTATTTTTTATTTTTAATGATATATGTGCTCTATGTCTCCATATTCATCTTCCTTATCATAATATAAGCTCATTTGGCTACTCATAATATTCTTTTTATTTATACATTCTCCTTCTCTTTCCTTATTCCATTTGATACTTTATTCCTCTTCTTCTTAATAATAGTAATAATAATAATGTTTATTCGCATAAATTACATACAAAATATAAACTTTCAAGAAAAATCAGTACAAATAAACAGGTGTACCACGATATACGACAAAGATACTTGTGTGTGGTATAACACAAAAAATACAAGAATAATAATTACCGAATACATACAACAATTTGTTTAAAATTCACCCTTATGCTAAATAAAATCATATATTAGGTTTTCTTTTTTAATTTTTATTTCTTGTTATTTTTCAATATCTTTAATACAAATAATACATAATAATAACAATAACTGGATCATTGAATCAGTTCCTCTACAAAATTTCTGGACATATCAAATACAAATTGTTTCACTTTTTTTTTGTATAGAGACTCTCTAGTTTCATTCCTAATATCAAGTGGAATTTTAGGACCCAAATATGAGTAGCTTCTTTGACCGACACTTTTTTGCATGTGGGGAGTAGTAAATTCCGTTTTATTTCACGTGTCATATTTGTGCCTTAAATTTATCAGTTCGTGTTTGTTAGCGTGTTGGATGATACAGATATTTGTATAAAATAGTTGCCTGATATCAAATATTTCACTCTGAAAGTAAAGAGAAGAAGCTCAATGTTTATTCACTAATATCACCTGAATTATACAATTCTTTTTCAAAATGGTTATTGCAAAATATTGTACATACCCTCGTTATTTTGTGTGCAAAAAAGCACATTTTAACTCACATTAAAACCACATGAATTTTGCTTTTTCAAGAGAGCTAAAAATTTGCGACAATACGTTTAACATGAACATTTTATCTTCCTTATACACATAATATAACTTTTCATCTTCTCCTATATTATCTTTTTTTATTTTGATTTTTTTATCTTCTATTTTTATTATCCTATTCTGGTAATTGATTTTAATTCCATCCATGTTCAATCCATCTGAACCAATTATCCCGACGTAATGTGTTGTATCGTCTCTGTTGTTTGTTGACACCTTCTGCACTTATCCGTAGCGATGTTTGGATCTTTCATGACAAATTTCTTGTAATTGTTGGTATTAATTACTTGGTCTTGAATTGCCATCATAAATCCATCTGTTTCTGGAAATAATGTTCCATCAGATAGCCACTTATTTGATGCTTCCTTGTCGATA
>CAJUYG010008096.1:0-10180 GCA_910591675.1 Galerucella calmariensis | reverse complement strand
AAAAGAAGGTCCGCAAAAACGTCCATCCACATAACAAATTATTTTGAAATGTTGGACAAAAAGGGTTATTTCGGGCGTTTTTAACTTCACAGAAATACAGCTTTACAAATAGGAGCATTTTCTAGCTCCTAATTTCAAAGTAATGGGCTAGATTGATGTATAAATTGAATTGTATTATTGCAATGAAGTGATAAGGTTTCACTTTTCTTTCACTGTAAAATCAACTCCACGTTCACTAACAATAAGCTTGTGGAGGAAAAAAATGAGAAAGCAGAAGTATAAACAAAGCAAGGAGCTCGACATGATTTTGGGAAATTTCGAGTAATTTTTCTTCTTCTCTCACCTTTTTTTTCAATATTTGGTTAGATTATGGTCTCCACCCATTTGGTATAATGTTAAAATTAAGCAATTATGCCAATTATACTCAAATATGAATCCAAATCTGAAGCATATATTCGTTAGAATTTAACAGGCATGTAAGATCCGACTTTGGTGAGAATCGAATCAAGGCATTGCTCAGCTTAGGAATTACTTAGCTAGGAAGTACCTAAAATCGGGATGGTGAAGTCCGGCATTAAAATCCTTGAATTTGTGATTAGAAATATGCAAGGTCAGGTCAAAGCAGCATTAGTAGAATTCTGCTTTCCAATTGCCATATATTTCCCATCCCCAATATTTGTGAATCACTTTAATAAATAAATTGATGTACCATTACTATTTAATATAATATATCAATTTCTGGAAGTTTTGGTTGTTACAATTTGGAAGATTGATAAGGATGGATGAAGTTGTTTGAAAAGTATTCGTATTCACTTATTTTTCCTCCCACTTCCCATTCATGTCATTATATTAATTTACTACAGCGGTAAAATTTTAACTTATCGTTATTTAGATTTTAGAACTTGGAAGACATATAATGATGGGGGTAGCCATATCAAGATGGAGCAGGTCAATCTCTATATGCATGGAAACATAAGTATCCCCTTATCAATAAAAACGAAGGACGGAGTTCATATTTATTTATGCGATGGAGCTGGGAGTGAGCCTTATACTTCAAATTGTTATTGGATACAGCTAGGTACATACGGAAGAACATCATCTTTCATCCGAAAATGCGATAAGGGCTGTATACCGAGCCAAAAAGGGATCTCTCCAGAAGGCGAGTGCTCGAAAAAACGGATTGAGAAAAAGGTATGTTCCTATTGTGAAATTAAAAGTAAAATTGGTTAATAATTTCATAGAGTTTATAAATTGTATCATTTGGAATTCCGAGCGAGAAAATGAAAATATGTTTGTATTTGCTGCTTCTTAGTGAACGCTCTTTGAAAAGTAATTTTCAAATTTTTCAGGCGTGATAAAAGTATCAAACTAAAATTGAATAGATGAGGCTTTCAATTGATGTAGATCCATAGTAAATGATGAAATAAAACAATTTAGTTTGTTAAAGTCTACATTCTATTTGAACCTATGTTCAACTTACAGTTGTGACGCGTTTCGCTAACAGTAGCTTTCTCGAACGAGTGGAGGTATAATACCTTCTGTACCTTCCTTGTGGCATCACTTATTCTTTTTTCTCTAATTTTTTTTGGGAATCAAACCACCCTAATGTTTTTATATTTTTTAATTCGACGTTTCGGTAGCATTCCAGTTTGCTGCACCGTTATCTAAGCAGAGCTAAACTCAACAAAACTTATCCAAGGCATATTTTCAAGCAGTAGATAGGCGATTGCGCGTTTATATACAGTGCTATTCAAAAGTTCCCTGTCCCCCTCGTATATTTTGATCGGCTACACTTCATTAATAAAATTAGGAGGGGGAAATAAGGTGTTGTAAACTTCTCTACGAATGGTAACAGGTGACGTAATAGTGATAGATGACGTCACAGTGCCACTCTGGCCAATAATTTTAATTAGGACCTTATGACAAGTGATATCTTGTTCGAAAGGCATTGACATTGGCTACATAGCCATATTAATTTAGTTTGGGTTCAAACTAATTTTGACGGATGAATTAAATAAATACCAAAATTATTATTTCACATTTGAATATTGAAGACTTTTCAGTCCACCTCTGGTTAGTTGTTAAAAAAATTGACGTTTTTAATTTAATAGTATTTGTTGCTTTGCAAAGTTTTTCTAAAAAGCTTAAATACGTTTTAGAGTTTACATAGGCAAAATGGTACGTACTCAAGCCGACAAAGTAGCAGCTATCTTAATAATTGGTGAATGTAGAAAGAATCTCCATGAAGCGGAACGTTTATTCAATGAGAGATTCCCAGATCGCCCTATCTCGAGAACTTATTTGAGGGAGCTTCTTCACAAGTTTGAAGCAACAGGTAGTGTTGAAGATCCCAAACGATCTGGTCGACCAACAATTAGTGATGATAAAGAAATTGATATAGTTGCTGAAATGGTAGTAAACCCTACTTCCTCTTCAACTAAAGTTGCGTCTATCTGTGAAGTGAGTGAAAGTACAGTACAGAGAGTGTTGGCTAAAAATAAATTTCATTCATACAAGTTGAAAATGGTGCACCACCTTTCGGATGACGACCCCGACATAAGACTCGAATTCAGTGAATGTATGACAAATAAAATTAGTCAAAACCCTCATTACACAAAAACAATTTGTTTTAGTGACGAATGTACTTTTTTCCTCAATGGAAATGTGAATACACAAAATTTAAGGTGTTGGAGTGACACAAATCCTCACACCTTTCGTGAACAGCATTCCCAATTTCCAGAAAAAGTCAATGTTTGGGCAGGTATTTTGGGAAACCACATAGTTGGTCCTGTTTTCCTAAATTCAAATTTCAGCGGTGAAGTGTATCTGGAGATATTACAAAATGCAATTGAATCGTTAATTCTTGAAATTCTGGAAGATAATCCAGATGAATTCGGCCATCTGGAAATAAGATTTCAACAAGATTGTGCTCCTGTACATTATTATTGTGCAGTAAGACGTTACCTGGATGAAGAATATCGAGGTAGATGGATCGGCCGGTCTATAGAATGGCCACCTCGGTCACCAGATCTCACACCATTAGATTTTTTTCTATGGGGGTACTTGAAATCCTTCATACTACGGCACCAGATAGCATTGGCGTTTTGGAATAAAGAAGTATTGAAGAATGCAATGCAATTTCAGCTGACACATTCGAACGAGTACGACAAGAGTTTAACTAATATGATGTATTACTGTCGGGAAGTAGACGGAGCACATTTCGAACACTTGCTATAAGAATCCATAGTTGATATTTGATTAATTGAATTAAAAAAAATAATTCCAATAAGTTTGGTAATTATTTTATTTACCCGTCTAAATTAGTTTAAACCCAAACAAAATTAATATGGCTATGTAGCCAATGTCAATGCCTCTCTAACGAGATATCGCTTGCCATGAGGTCCTATTTAAAATTATTGGCCAGAGTGGCACTGTGACGTTATCTATTACTATTACGTCACCTGTTACCATTCGTAGAAAAGTTCACAACACTCTATTTTCACCCTCCAAATTTTATTAATGTAAGTGTAGCCGTTCAAAAGATACGGGGGGGAGGGGACTTTTGAATAGCACTGTATATTTGAACATTTGTGTAACTTGTAACATTCTAGCTAGAATTATAACCAAATTTTTGTGCTATTGTTCATTGAATTTAACTGACTTGGCAAAGAATGATTGGTTTGGAGAGAAAATTTCAAATTCTTGATGAAGAAATTAAACTCTCAGCTAAGAAGCTCACGGAGGGTCTTTGAATGTCAAATTCTTCTCAGTTTTTCCTCCACAACACTTCTCTTTCTTTCCACTTCACCACGTCCGACTTTTTGCATCACATTCTATATTTATATTCTCAACCCAAGTTCAGACAAAGGAAATCTTCTTCTGAATTGACATTTGCCAATCAAGCTCTCTCTAAACTTTCCATAACAGAAATTTGATTATTTGGTTTGAACAATTGTAGTAAATAGTTATTCGACCAGCAAGTGTATTGATGAGTGCAATTAACAATCGAGATAATTTGTGTTCGAAATCGTTGATTGCCCTTTCAATACTCGTTCTAGTTACAAAGCTTTTCCGTCGACTATAGAAGTTCTTTTCGTTTTTCTCAATATTCAAAAAATGGTGCTGTCAATTGAAGATATGACAGTCTATGAAATGTACAGTGTTTTGCTGACAATATGCTGGAAATAGTAAGTGATGAGGAGACTCCAAAAGAAATCATGGAAGCCTTGAGCAAAACCTATACCTAAAATGGAATATCGAGTCAAGTTATGCTCCAGAAAAAGTTAAGAAGTCTGAAATCCACAGGAAGCACTACTTTCAATGTTTTCTTGATTTGAACAAACCATCTATGAGCTCGAAGAGGCTGGTGAAATATTGGGAAGTAATGAAATTGTGTCACAATTATTGTCTTCAATGCCAGAATCTTATAAAACTGTAGTAACTGCAATCTATGTTATGTTTTGCCAGGACGAAAGCAAAGTGACATTGGATTTTGTGAAAAATAAGCTACTAATGGAAGAAATGTGAGAAGAAAGTGAACATGAAGTTAGTACTAGTGCAAGCGATACTGCCTTTGCAAGTGAAAACAAAATGTATTATAAAAAGCCAGAAAGTGGTATCAAAGATCCTGTTTTTCGAAATGTGTGGGGGCTTGTCCTTTTTTTTCGGGCCGAGATGGTTTTAAAAAGAAATATTTGCCATATAAGTGTCATAACTGCGGTAAAATTGGACACAAGTGAGCAGATTTTTCGAATTTCGAGGAGGTCAATGAAAAGGCAAATACTGCTGCGGAACGTAATGATGGAGAAGTTACATTTTTCAGTGAAGAAATTATGGAAAATAAATCATTGCTGTCAGCCCTAGAAAATTCTAGACAAGTTGAGTTTATAGTTGATAGTGGATGCACTAACCACTAAGTTGATCAACAAGCTGGTAACTAATTGAAAGAAGCACAGAAAATTCCACATAAAATCAATGTTGCAAAGCATGGTGAAATTATCAGGGCTAAAAAACAAGGCAACTTGCATTTAATAACTAGGAAAGATGAAAGAATTGTGATCAAAGATGTATTGGTCTGTGGAAATCTCTTGTACAATCTATCATCAGTTAGAAAGCTTGAACAAAATGATATGAATGTGATGTTTGAGAATAGTAAAGTCCTCATCATGAAAAATTATAACAGAGTATTACTAGAATGCAAGCTTCATGGAAATATCTACTTAGTTATAGTGAATATACCAGGAACTGCTCAAGTAAATGTAGTACCTAATGGAAGATAAATGGTTAGAACATAGGAAAATGGGACATTCATGTGAATACCGGCAGTACCAGGTGTGTGTGAAATAATTTTGAAAAGAAAGCAAACCCAAAAATTCTTTGAACCGATGGACACGGAAAGACAAGCAAAACGCATACTGAAAGCAATATCAAGAGATCTTGTGGGTCCCATAAATCCTCCCACTCATAATGGCAAAAGGTACTATGTAACATTCATTGATCACCACTCACACTTTGCTATGTGCTATCTATTGACATATAAAAGTAAAAGTCATAGAAAAATTCAAAGAATATGTAGCTTTAGTAACAGCAAAATTTGGAACAAAAATAAAAGAGTGAGGTGTGATAATGGCGGGGACTACATAACCAAAGAAAAGGAAAAGTTTTTTCAAGAAACTGGAATACAAATTCAATATACAATTGCTCGAAACCCTGGGCAAAATGGAGAGGCTGAGCGGTACAACAGAACAGTACTCGATGAAGCAAGATGCCTGTTATTTGACGCTAAGATGAACAGAAGTCTGGGGTGAAGCAGTCAGAACAGCGATTTATTTTACTAATCGAACAGTTCCAAGAGCTCTCACAAATAATCAATGTCAAGTTGAAATTTGGTTTGGTGGAAAACCAAATTTGATGATAATCAGGATTTTTGGTTGTATAGCTTTTAACCATTTACTAAAAGAAGATAGAAAATCAAAATTGGATTCAAGAAGCCGAAAGTTCAATAGGATTGGCTACACTTATGACGGATATCGTTAAAAACGTAAAAACAGCACCCTGTATAAAGATTTTTTTTATTGCTCTTTATAATTGGAAAAAGTATGAAAAATCGAATCCACTATTTCTCTTTCATTTTCCCGCAGACAATTTTACTACCAAAAAGTTACCGTCAAAGTAATAATTTATGCACGTTTTGGGGGTTAAAAATGGTATCGAAGAGGTTTTTTTATTTTTTAGCTTGAAATGAAATATATTCGATGCATCTAGAGAAGCATCCTAGAAATTCAATTAAGTTGTATGTTTACGAGTACAGACCACTGAAAAATTTGATTACAGGGCCGTACTTGAAAATTTGGTACAGCAGATGCTGATATCAGAGGAGAAATGGAATGCCACAACTGACTTTGCCAGGAAAGTCATTGAAGCGCTACGAAAAGAATAGAAAACGAGGAAATAGAAGCAAACTTGAAGTGCGGGGTACCAGGCTATGGAATAACAAGCTCCCTACATCGATGCAGAGGAACGTAGGTGGTTGGGTTGAGCCCCATCTCCGAAGGGAAGGACATCGAGAAGGAAGCTAACTACACACTGAAGGTGTTGCGTTTTGAACGCACTACCGCTGTTATCATTTTTTCTTCAATTGCGCATGTCTCCGAAGTTCAACCTAAAACATAACCCACATTTTGTAATATTTTTGGATGTGGTCGTATAATTGGTTTTGTTAATACGTTGCACTTAATATTGGTGATCATAAACTATACAAATAATGGTATTTTATTGTTGGGCCTAGGACCCAGCACCTGGAAGACTACTGAATAGAAGAGGGACAGGCAAAAGCCTGTAGATATTCTTAAATTCCTCCGGAAAATGGGTCTAAAGATACTTAATAGTCTCTGAGACTTTTTTCAGAATCTAATTAGAAGGAAATGTGATAGATCTTCCAGGTCACCGTGAATATCACCCCAATATACATACTGTTATGTATTTACTAGGATAAATCACAATTCAATAAACAGCTATTGTAAACTTTATTGACAACTTCAAAAAACTAATATCTCGACTACTGTTAGATTGACAAAACAGACTACTTATACTACATTACCCCCCATCTCTAATGTTAAATGTACAAACCTAATGTCATTTTCAACTCCTACCAAATATGTATTGAAGCTTAAAATTTTCATAATTTTACCCTTTTGCCACAATTTTGTCAATTTATTTTTAACAAAAACATTGTCATTTAATTTGTATAAGTTTACTTTTCTCTTGGTGCCGGAGTTGAAGTCACATTTTCTTTGTAACTTGATAGAATTGTGGCAAGGTTTTAGTAAGTCAAATCTAGTTCTTGGCCTGATTTTTAACATACATTCAGCTGGGGATATTCCAGTAACAGTTGAGGAAGTATTTCTGTACGTAAACAGAAAATTTGACAATTTTCGCAATATATTCTTTTCTGAAATATCTCCACCATCTTGTGAAAACAAACTTTTCTCTAGGCCTTTTTTTATAGTTTGCACACCGCGCTCGGCAATACCATTGCTCTGTGGATGGTATGGGGGTGACTTTACAGGAGAGATACCATTTGCTTGGCAAAAAGAAATAAAATACAACGAGTTAAAAGGTGGACCATTATCTGATACTAACTCCACTGGCAGGCCAAACACCGAAAATATTTCTTTCAAAACATTTATAGTTTCATGAGCATTAGTACCATTTTTCATCAATTTCACCTCCATCCATTTGGATTTTTGGTCAACAAGTATAAGAAAGACAAATTTATCTCTAAAAAAGAAATCAATGTGCACTCTATAAAAATTGTGTGGTGCGTTAGTCCAAGGTAGTAGAGCAGCATTTGAAAAGTTTTGATGTTGTTGACATACATCACAAGACGAAATAAATTTTTCTACCTCATTATTCAATGTAGGCCACCAACAGTAAGATCTAATAAGCATCTTTGTACGTACAATACCACAATGTTCTTCGTGAAACAACATAAGGACTTCATTTTGTAAACTTTTTGGAATAACAACCCTATTACCTATCAAAATACAGTTTTGCTCATTTCTCCGCTTGGAAAAAGGTTTTAAATTTTCATCCTTTATGACTGAAGGCCATCCAAATAAAGTAAAATCTCTAACTTTGGTTAAAATCAAATCTTTATTTGTTTCCTTCGCTATGTCTAGAGATGTCAATGGCATCTTTTCCATTGAACAGAAAGAATACAAAAACTCTGAGACATTTGTGTGATTTTCACAGGGTAACCTAGACAAACCATCAGCATTATCAATTAAAACCCCCTTCTTATACTGGATATCATAGTCATAGCCAGACAAGGTTATGGCCCAACGAGTTATTCTCGAAGCTGCTGTCACAGGTATTCCCTTATTTTTTCCAAATATAAACCTTAAAGGTTGATGGTCTGTTATCAAGACGAACTTACGACCATATAAATACTTATTAAATTTTCTTAAGGCAAAAATGATAGCTAATGCCTCTCTTTCTAAATTACTATATTTTTTTTCCGCATTAGACAAAGTTGCAGATGCAAATCCTATAGGTTTGTCTTCACCATTTATATGGTGACTAAGAACAGCCCCAACACCATAACTACTAGCATCGCAGGTAACAAAAATCGGTAGCTTAGGATTGTAATGAGTGAGGACACTATCTGAACTTAACAAGTTCTTACTAAGTTGGAAAACCTCTTCACACTCTGTACTCCAATTTCCAGAAAAATTAACTCCAGCCTTACACAAATCATACAATGATTTCAATTTTCTTGAAAGGTTAGGAATAAACTTAATATAATAATTGAGAAGACCAAGATAAGACTTGAGTTCGGTTAGACTTTTTGGCGAAGGCGCAGATTTGATATCTTGTATTTTTTCTTGAGTAGGATGAACACCATTAACATCTATTTCATGACCTAAGAATACTACCTTAGTTTGAAAAAACATTTTTTTTCATTTATTTTCACATTAAATTCCATCAATCTCTGCAGAACCTTCTTAACACTATCAAAACAATCTTGAAGAGTACTACCAAATACTAAAATGTCATCCAAATAGGATTTTGTATTTTTTAAACCAGATATACTTGAATCCATTACCGATTGAAAAATTCCCGGTGCTGCGCTAATACCATAAGTTAGGCGAGTATATGCAAAAAGACCAATATGAGTGTTAATAAGCATCAACTTATGTGATTTTTCACTTAGTTTCAGCTGCTGATAAGCCCCCTTCAAATCTAATACTGTGAAATATTTATGACCACCTAAGCAAGCATAAATATCCTCGGGTAAGGGTAATACGCAATGATCAGCATCTATCACAGTATTCAACGTTTTCTTAAAATCGACACAGATACGAATTTTTTTTGGTACAATCACGATTGGACTAGCCCAATTACTGAAACTGACTTTTTTTATAATACCAGACTTTTCCATACTTAGCAATTCAGACTCGACTTTTTCTTTTAGAGCATATGGCATATCATAAGCACGGTGGAAAATAGGTTGAGATCCTTCCCTTAATTTTAATTCTATCTCAAAATTCTTAATCGAAGCATCAGATTGATCATTGAAAACTTCTTTATATTCACTTTTAAGCTGTGACACCATTTCTGGTATAATTTGTGAATAATCTCGAGAGTAGTTCGAATTATTTATAGGATCTTCTGATATAACCTGACAACAATTAGACGGACTAGAGGATTGACTGTTGACATTTACTGTTTGACTAGATTTATTAAAATTTAACTTCTCTCTCCAACCTGGACTAAGCACGCTTAACCAATTTCGACCTACTAATGGTGAAAACTTATGACTACTGTCTAATACTACTAATGGAAAACTAACAACTTTGTTATGATGTCTTACAAAAACATCAGTTTCTCCCAAAATTTCAACTCCCTGACCAGTCAGAACCCTTAGATCATTTTGAACATTATACAAATTTAACTCCGATAAATACTTTCGAAAATCTTTGATATGAATTACAGAACGACAAGCTCCACTATCTATTTCAAAACATATTTTCCTACCCTCAACCTCAATATATACCTTTTCTGCTTGTTCTTTACTTGCCTCCAGAACTGACAAGAATCCAAGCACTAATTAGTCCTCATCTTCTTTTCTACAGACACGGCTAGTGTGACCCTTTTTTTGACATTTAAAACACGCCCA
>CAJUYG010008095.1:0-10180 GCA_910591675.1 Galerucella calmariensis | reverse complement strand
TCAGTTCAGGTCAATTTCCTGATACATGGAAAACAGCCTTTATTACACCAATTCATAAATCTGGAAGCAAGAATAAAGTTGAAAATTATAGACCTATTTCTAAATTAAACATCTTTAGTAAGGTGTTTGAAAGTATAATTTTTGATTTTCTTTATCATGACGTAAAAAACATACTTAACATTGAACAGCATGGCTTCATGAAAAAACGTTCGGTAGATACAAACTTATTCCTATATGTTGAATACATACTTAAAAGTTTAAATTATAGGCATAACGTCGATTCTGTGTATACTGATTTCAGTAAGGCCTTCGACAAAATAGATCATTCCGTACTTGTCTCAAAACTTTGTGAAGTTGGTATACATGGTAATTTATTAAGATGGTTCGACTCATATGTCAGAAATAGGTCACAGCAAGTAATTCTAGGTGCTTTTAAATCTAAGGCTGTGGTAACTACTTCAGGAGTACCTCAGGGGTCCCATTTAGGTCCTTTACTTTTCAATTTATATATAAATGACATCTCTAGTTGCTTTCAATTTGCTAAGTTTGTTATGTATGCCGATGATTTGAAAATATATCACTCAATTTCATGTGCTTACGACAGAGTTCGATTGCAAGAAGACTTAGACAATTTATCCGACTACTGTCTGAGAAATAATTTGTTTTTAAATGTCTCAAAGTGTAATTATATACAATTTTCTCGTTGTAATTCAGACTTGAACTACAATACATATGAAATATCTAATAGCGTATTACACGCTGTAGATACTGTTAGGGATCTTGGTATTCTTTTAGACTCTAAATTACTTTTCGATCGGCATATTTGTAATATAACTAGAAAAGCTAATCAGCAATTGGGCTTTATATACAGAACATGTTTCGAACTTCAAAATCCTCTTACCGTTAGAACATTATATATGGCATATGTAAATAGTATATTAACATTCGGTTCCACTATTTGGAACCCGCGCTATTCGGTCTATATTTCAAAATTAGAAACAGTCCAGAACAAGTTTATTTCATATTGTAAAAGAAAATTTTATCCCGATGTGGATAGGCAACGTATTCGTTCTAATTTAAAGATAATTTCACTAGAGCATGGTAGGCAAATTGCGGATGTACTGTTTATTCATAAAATCCTCAATAACAATATAGATTGCCTTGAACTTACAAACTTCATAACACTTCGTATTCCCAGCCACTCAACCAGAAACAATTATACCTTTATCACTCATCAGGCACTCACCAATTATTTTCTAAATTCTCCTGCTCACAGAATAACAAATACCTATAATAAACTGTCCAGTATTGTCGAAATGGATATTTTTTACCACAGTGCAGATTTGATTAAAAAACTACTGAAAGACTATTTTTTGCAAACTTAATTTTGTTTTATTACCTACTCTTGTTCTCTCTTTTTTCTCTTTTCTTGTATACTTGTATTTACTTTTATTTAATGTAGATGTATGATAATATTTATATTTTCTCTTTTACCTAATTTGTAAAATTATGTGTAACCATTAGTGGATACTTTTATGGGTTTGTCCTGTTTGTATCCCAAATAAATAAATAAATAATAAATAAATAAAATTGATATTGACTTTGAAGTATGTAGTATATCCTTTTTTTTGCAAGGAAGAAGCTGTTGTCTTGTGAATATATATAGATCCCCATCAGGAAACATTGAGATGTTCATGGACCGACTTTTTAAGGTCCTACAGTTTTGTATCAATTATTATGACTGCACTATTCTTTGTGGAGACATTAACATCGATTATTTGAATATATCACGTGAAAGAACATTATTAATTGACTTAATGGAGAGTTTTAACTTAAACTTAAAAAATTGTGAACCAACACGGATTTTCACAAATAAAAACATGAAAACTACAAAAACTAAGGTTGATTATTTTTTAACAAATATGATGTTTGAATACAATGAAAACGTGATTGATATGCAGCTTGGTGATCATCTAGGACTTAATATTCATGTAAAATATCGTTCGAATATGTTATGTACATTTTGCAAAAATAAGCTAAATAGCAGAAATACAAGTTTTAGGAATGTATCGGCATCAAATTTACTGAGTTTACAAACTCATCTAGACAATGAAAGTTTTCTGTCGGTCTATGAATATCTTTATGATAAAAATATTTCACGTGTTGATCTTGTAGGTATATGATGAATTTTTAAAAACTATATGTTACTATATTGATTTTATTTGTCCCATTTTAACAACAAAGGTATCTAATCTAACCAAAAAATCATGGATTGATCGCGATCTTGTACAGATGGGTGATGATCTAAGGAATTTGTTTTGGTTAACAAAACATTCCACAAATCCTGATGATCATTTAAATGATAAGAGATTAAAACGGGATTATGTCACTGGAATTAACAAATCAAGAAAATCGTTCTACCAAAAAAGTCTTGAAAATAAAAATGTGAAAGAAAAACAAAAATATATATGGCGAACAGTACAACAAAAAATTGGAAAAAAGAGACATGCTACAATTGATAACATTGATATAAATGGGAAAATAACTCAAAATAAATACGAAATTGCCAATTTGTTTGCCACTTTTTTTGCAACAAATACTCAAAAAGCAATAAATACTCACTTAACCGACAGTAGTTTTGAAAATTATACAACAATGTATGTCGCTAATACGTTTTATTTTAAACCTGTTATCCCTGAAGATGTATTGGATATAATTAACTGCCTGAAAAATGTTAATGCCTTGGGTGTTGACTGTCTTTCGACAAAGATCATTAAGAGCATATGTCCACAAATTGCTTGTACTCTAGCAGACATTATCAATTACTCAGTGGAAACAGAAAAGTTTCCATCAAGTTTAAAGATAGGAATTGTTTCACCAATACATAAAAAAGATAGCCCACTTAGTCTTGACAATTATCGGCCAATAACTGTCCAAACTGTGATATGTAAAGTGATAGAAAAATGTATTTATAAACAAATGTTTTCTTTCCTCAAAAAGTATAATGTTATATCAGACCATCAGCATGGTTTCTTGCCTGGCAGATCGACGGAGAGCGCATCCATAGCTCTGCTTAATTTTATCCACACCTCATTGGAAAGGAAGAGATATGTAGGAGAACTCTTCTTTGATCTTTCAAAGGCTTTTGACTCGGTTAGTACTGATATAACAATAAATAAACTACGAGATTTAGGATTTCGGGGCAAATTTCTATCGTGGCTGAAATCATACTTAGAAGCCAGAAAACGTATTGTTAAAATTGAAGATCAGAAGTCCCTCCCCCAACCTGTGGAAATTGGCGTACCTCAAGGGTCAATCCTAGGTTAGGTCCTCTGATATTTTTATTATACGTAAATGATCTTTCTAAATATGTTAGCACAAATAACTTGATACTATATGCAGATGACACAACATTAGCAATTGATTCTGAGTCTCCAGATGAGCTGCTTTCAAAGATGAATATTTTATCAAAGGAATTTATCAGTTGGTGTGAAAGAAATTCCTTGATAGTAAACTCGACAAAAACCATTATCATGCATTTCTCTACAAGAATAGATATTCTTGAAAATAGCTGTATCTCAGTTAAGGGAACTGATGTTTATTTTTCGAGTTATACGAAATTTCTAGGAACCTACCTTGATAAGAATATGAGCTGGAATACCAATATCAACCACATTTGTAAAAAATTAAATAGCAGTTACTTTGCAATATTACAGCTAAAAAATATATTTACAACTAGTCAATTGATCAATGTTTATTATGCAATAGTATACTCCCATATTTCCTATAATCTCATTCTGTGGGGGGTGCGGTAAATGCCTCTCAAAAAAGGATTGTTCGTCTAATTTTTAATCTAAATCATAGAGAAACATGCAAAAATAATTTTAAAGATTTTGGTATTCTAACTTTTTATTCTATTTACATCTACAAATGCATATTATATGCAAAAAGTAATTCCAGTGATTTTAGTCTTAATTCTGATTACCATGATTACCCAACCAGATCTGGCAAACTTATACGGCCACCAAAACATGAAACGTCATTGTTTGAAAAAAGTCCTGTCTATAAAGGAATCCAATTCCTGAATCATTTGCCCATCTGTATAAGAGATGAGAAAAATTTCAATGTTTTCAAACAAAAACTTAAAAATGTTTTAATTGTCGAATGTTTTTATGATATATCAGAGTTTTTGAACAAACGATTTTAATTTAACTGTTTAATAAGTAAGTCGTATTTAATGTAATATCCTCTTTTCTGTTTGACCTGTCCTATATCATGTACTATGATCAAAAAGGATGAATAAAGTATTATTATATTATTATTATTACTTCTTCTGAACCCACCTTGATAGTTCTGTTTCTAAAGTCTAACTGGAAACCATGTAAATTCATTACGTCCATTCCCAGAATCACGTCTTCTTCGATATCAGTTACGATTACCGTATGCGTGAATTTTTCTTCACCAATTCCCAATGGGATTTGCGTCTCTCCATGAACATTGGCACTCTCCCCTGTTGCGGTCCGGAGTCGCAGCCTCGTTGGCAGAAGCTTCTTAGATTTTATTATCTCTGGCCGTATAATGGTTCCAGTTGCTCCAGTATCCACCAGCAGAGTATATTTCTTGCCATTAACTTCGCCATCCACATATACACTGTCATTACGGCATCTGAGAGAGTCTATCAGTATGAGAGGGTCTTTGGAACGATCCTGGGTCGGTGCTGCCCCCTCGTGGCCGACCCATTCTAGTTTTCCTGGGACTGGGGCTCTTGGTTTGCTGGAGTTCTAGGGCGCTTACACGAGCTGCGTACATGTCCTAGCCCGCCACAATTCCAGCATCTAATCTTCCTCGGCTTTCGTTCTACCATGCTTTTTTATCAAGTTGACTAACTTATATTTTGCACATGCTAAGGATGGGCTTTTGTCGGCTGATATCGGCAGATGCAAATTTAAAATGAAAGGGTACAACACCAATGATGGCTTCAAATCTATTAAATGAAAATCATAAATATTTATTCATACATGTATGTAAAACGAATAAAACGTGCTGAACATCTAATGTAAAATTACGTGACCTGATTGATAATCCCTAACACATGCTTAGGATATCTGTGAAATAAAATACTTCTGATATTCTTCAAGGTATATACCTAGCATATGCGCTGAATGTAGTGAAAATGATCTTAGTTAATGGTAAATGGACTTTCATGGTATGTGCGAATCATATGCGAAAGATCTACGGAAAAAAAAGTTTGAATCTAAAATTCTCAGCACTTGCTATGGATGTATGTACAGGAATGTGCTCAAAAGTATGTGGACAGCATATGCTAATCATGTACCGAAGCGAACATCTTTTACGGGACGTTGAAGGCATATACTTGGCATATGAATCTTCTTTCAATGCTATGTGGGTAGTTCCGTCACTTTCAGGTCACATAGTCTCTTAGCCATTTTTACGTAATTATTTATTTATATTATCCCACTTCTGACACCAATGTAATGTTTTTCTTATTTATTGAAACAGTTTTTTTAACGTGGGATAAAATTATACACTCACTATGGCTAATTTCTACTGATTTATTAAAGAAACACTCACACACTATAATAAACCTAATTTATATACACACTACTTAATGTCTACTAATTTATTTACACTCGGTATAATAATTGTCCTTATTTATCTTCAACACTATTTATATTCACTTCTGTTCACTCACTGTATACTGAAACTGTTTACCGATTCACTGTATACTGAACAACTTCTTGATTCACTCAAAAGCCCGCCTATATTATAGTCCCTCGAATCTCTAGAACTCGAATCTCTAGAACATTTGCGATGAACCATTGTATGGCCTGATACATTTCCAGAACAGTCTGGATATTGCGAAAGAACCTTTCTAGTAAGGTCGCATTCATCGTTTGCGACAGGACCGGCTTTGGAATTAGTGAGTTCGTAACAATATTATATATACATTACTTTAATAGTGATAATTTATTGATCTTTATTATTTAAAAAATGAATACACTTGCTTACACATCATAGGAACAGTAAGTACTTACTTAGACAATATAATTTGTAAAATAAATTATTAAACAATTAACTATTGTATTGTAGACAAACAAAAAAGAAAGAAAGACAGACAGAAAGACATAATTACCGTGGATAATCTGCGTCATGTATACCGTATGCCAACAATGGGTAGATATTATTCATTTTGATTTATTTCTTGATAAATTACGATTCAACACAAACTGTCAAAACACTCCTAACGTCGACTGTCCTGTTCGGCGTTATTTTAACATGTGTTATATATGATTTTAACAGCGAAAATGTTATTATTATACATCGATGTAAGTTACATCACAAACGTACAGAATAGCATTTTCATAACATCTCTTGACATTGAAAAATTACAGCGCTATTACCGCTAAGATTTTGTGCAGAATAAGCCTATTTTAATTTGATTAAATCTTAATTATATTTGAACTAAGTTCAATATACATTCGTGACCAAAGTGATTCACATCTACAGTTAAATTTAAGCCCTTTCCCAATGAAACACCCTGTATAAACTTGAACTTATCCATTAGTTTTTGTTTCTTTGACATTTCTTCATCGTTAGATTCGACAAACCTTTCTAACTATAGTTGATCTTAGAAATCTTCAAGGCCATCACCTTCTTCGTCTCAAATGTTATTTCCAGTCTGAATTGGTTCTTCATCCACAATTTCATCTGAATCGTAGATTTTGTCTTCCATATTGGAGCAATTTTCAGAACCATGACAATTTGTACATAAATTTGTGCATTTTAAACCATGTTTTTGGCAGCCACATTTTAAACTGTTACATCCAGTTTCACAGCTGCAGCAAATAGTTTCGAGCAATACTTCCGGAATTGAATCATTTTCTGTAAATTTGGGCATAATGCCACGTTGATGCTGTTTTTCCATCCTCAATCTGTTGCTGTAAATTTGTTGCCCAACCAAGTTTGAAGCTGATAATATGATCTGTAACAATGTTTTTCTGCTGTTCCTTCTGTGGGTGGGTTTGCCAAAATGAAGTAATGCCACAGGGAACTTACAGAAGATATATAAATTATCTTAAAACAGCAATAAATAGGCATCGACAAATATTATTTAGAGAAGATTCTACAACTTTTTCAAAATATTGTAGATGTCTTATTGAATATTAACTTTATTAATTTGTTTGTTAATTATGGTATAGTGTATTTCGATTTGCAATGTTTTCGTCTATCAATGTAATATGAAATCTTATGTTTTTTGAGTAATTAAAGTGTAAATTTTAATGAACAGCTCAAAATTGTACATGATGATTGAAAAATAACTTGAATTCGATATTTTTTCATTTTTTTGCATTTTCTGACAACATTTACCTACTATAGTAATGTATATTTTTTTCACACCATCAGGAAGTAGAGATTTCAACGAACAAAAAACCCACCGACTTATGTTTTGACGCGTGAATTTTCGATTTAAAATTAGGGTGCTTTTTGATATTAAGTTAAGATGAGGTGAAAAAATTGATATTTCAAATCAAATGAATTACAGTGTATTGGGGACATAATAAGGTAAGTTTTCACCACCAAGGAAAAATTTTTTGTCTGAAAAAGATAAAAATAAAAAACCAAAAACTTGGTTATTTGAATTTTTCACATAAATTTTAAGTTTATGTGAAAAAATTGTGAATACAAAATTTGTAGATATTTTCATTAGCCACATTCAACTTTTTTCCATAGACTTGTAGTTTTGCAGGAAATGGAAATAAACTATTTTTACCCTTAAAAACTCACCCCCTCCCACTTCCCGAACTCGGATCGCCTGTAATCTAATCGGTTCCGTCCTACTATTATTTTTTTTTTCACTTTGCACCATTTTTGAAGGTCTGGTCTACACTGTGGGCCGAAATAAAGGAGTACATTTTTAATTGAAAAAATATTTTTTTTGTTTTTTGGGCGATTTTTTTTTCTGAAGTGCTAATAACCTAACATGTCCTCAACATGACTGTAAATTTGGAAGCAAAAATAATGTACAGGGTCGGACTCATTACAAAAATTATATAACAGTGCATTTGAGCTCGTTGCGAATGAAAACTGTCTTAGCTAAAATTGTACTGATATGCTTTTTCGGTAGATAAACTATCCAGAACACTTCAGTAAAAAGGAAATTTTCCGAAATTACCGGACTCGCGAAATACCATTTTTTATTAAATAACATTTTAACAAATAACACATTTATGACAACAGTTTTGTAACTTTAAAACTTAGAGAATATTATGAATATGGCCACCATTATTGTTTACCACTTCTTGAAGTCGTCTGTGCCATAAATTGATACCCCAATTTATTGCACCCTGTTCAAAATTGTTGCAAACAAACTGCATTCTTTCTTTGAGCTGCTCGATTGCTTCAAATTGTTGTCCCTCGTACAAATTTTGTTCGAAAATTCCCCAAATTGAATAATCAACCGGGTTTAATTCTGGGCTGTTAGGTGGCCACATTCATACTATTTTTCTCTGAGTTTTAAATTTACTAAACTGTTTTCATGAATGTGTTATTTGTTAAATTGTTATTTAATAAAAAAATTGTATTTCGTGAATCCAGTAATTTTGGAAAATTTCCTTATAACTGAAGTGTTCTAGATAGTTTATCTACCGAAAAAGCATATTAGTATAATTTTACCTGAGACAGTTTCCATTTGCAACGAGCTCAAATGCACTGTTATATAATTTATTTTATAAGTCCGACCCTGTACATTATTTTTGCTTCCAAATTTACAGTCATGTTAAGGACTTGTTAGGTTATTAGCACTGCAAAAAGAAAACAAATCGCCCAAAAAACAAAAAAAATATTTTCAATTAAAAAATGTACTCCTTTATTTCGGCCCACAGTGTACCTATAAACCTTCTATCCAATAAGACTGAATAAGAACAGCGTAGCATAGAAGAAGTGTGCTGGGCTCATAACCCAACGGTCTGTGGATTGAACCCCCGTCCTGCCAAGAATTTTATTAATTGGCCAACTGACAAGTTGACAGTAATCCTGACAAAAAAGAAACATTTTAGATATATGTAATTTGGTTGTTTTGTATTGATATGATCCTTTTTATTTTAAACAATCAGATAGGTACCTACCTATAGCTTTTATGAAATACCAAATTAAAATTAAATTTACTCAAACACGATCAAGATAACTATAAGAACGACGTGTTGCACAAAGAACGCTTGTTCCAAAGGTGCGATAATATGCTGCCTCGCAATCTCAGTTTACATTTGTTTGAAATTAATTTCCAGTTTATCGGGAAGGATGTGTGAAATAGTTATTTATGTATTAAGAGCGAAAAGTGAGGAATTATTGTTAGAAAGCAAGGGTTAACGCGCTACGCGAAGCGGAGCGAGTTAATTGCTTGAGAACAATAATTCCACTTTTAGCTTGCAATACATATAACATTTTTTCTACAAATAATAAAATTGATGAATTCATACTTCTTATTCCAAGTACCTACCTGTCAAATACTTTATAAAATTTCAAACGAACTTCTTCTTATTCTACAATTAGAAAGGCCTCAGCTAGCAGGGCCATCCGGCCAGTATATGCAAAATATTCAGAACGTGGCACAGCAATTAAGCACAAAAACACAAAAAAAATTAATACGGTAACATCGCAATCAGACTAATTAATTATTTAAAACATTAAGAACTTAACAAAACAGCGTTTTATCAGATTGTAAAAGATTTTCAGAAGACAAAAACCCTCCCTAGCCAGGTTGCTCTATGATGTCACTGTCACTGCCACTGTCACTGTCAATACAATTATGTTTGTATTATCGGTTGTTATGGCAACGAGCGTTTTGCAATTTTTTATGCTCGGCCAGCGTAAAGTAACTCTCCTCAAGAAACGTCAACTTTTCGTAGTGAATGGCAAGCGAAAAAGCCTACTTTTCAATGTGATTGTAGAAAAAAAAATTTTTTTTGCTTGCCATACGCATACACCTATTGGCGCATTCACATTTATTTTAAATGTACGATTACAGGAAGCATCCTGTATTATTAGCAAATTATTAAGAAATTGGTGTGATTTTCTTAAACCGTTTTGACTTTTTTGATGTCGTTAATTACTTGTATGGTGGATTAAAAGTCCTTTTGTACTTTTCTATTTAATTTAATAT
>CAJUYG010008094.1:0-10183 GCA_910591675.1 Galerucella calmariensis | reverse complement strand
CGTATAAATATATTAAACGAAAGTACTTTAACATTCATTCTAATTCAATTCAATTCATTCGATTCGATTCATTCATTCTAAATTATTCTAAATGTAGTTTATTCATCGTAATCCTTTTTAATTAAGATCCTAATTAGTACTAGTAATAAGTGAGTTAATGTATCATAGTAAAGTAAGGTAATAAAGAGAACATGTCTCAGTGATTCCAGTAGTTGTTTTATTCCTGTGAGATGACACACCAAGTGACCGGCAACACCACCTAGTCAGAGGCCCTTCCACACTTCTAATGCACCAAGTATCCATAGTAGGATACACACATTACAACATTTTTAATTTTATTAAATTCTTCAGCCACTACACGAACACGTGTTAGTAGACCGGAAGACGAAGTGACAATACTTCAATTAAAACTAACAAGTGACAAATGACAATTCAAGTGATTCCAAAAGCAAATAAATTAATTTGAAAATTATAAAATATTTGTGTAAATAAATGGAAGTAATTATCTGAACATAATTTCAAATAACAAATTTTAATGAATAAAAATTGTAATCAGGTAGTCCCCCAAAACTAAAAATCAGTCATCTAAATAAAGGAAACAGATTTGATTTTAAAGTCTAATGAGAACGTATTATTCAAATCTGATACCAAAACAAAAAAGATTATGGGTCCAATGAGAACCCGTTCCTAAATCTAATTAAAATAGATAACCAATCAATAGTCAGAAGAAACTCCAAACACAATAATCATTCAAAGAATGAAGTATGTAAAATAAAATTCCAGCAATTATTAATAACAAAAATACATTTAAATGCAAAGTGAACTATTAGTTGAATTATGTATCTAATGATATCCCAAAACCAATGTAAGTCATTTTCATTGAGAAAATTCTGATTTAGAGTCTAATGAGAACCAATTAATCAAAACATCTACAAGCCAGAAAAAGATTAAGGGTCTAATGAGAACCCATTACCAAGTCTAATTCAAACAAACAACCTAACAAGAGTCCAGAAATATCCAAAAAATGAATTTTGTAATTTTGTAATTGTTTTAAAAATATGGAAAATTTAGAATTGATGATCATTAACTGAACTGTATGGTATCAATCTGATAATGTTGTTGATACATATGATATTATCAGAAAGGACTTTTAGCAAGAGCTCATGCTACCGCTACAGTCTTATGTTCCCCATCAATAAACAAACATATATTATGGAATATCGAATATAGATGAACCAAATGAAGAAATTGTGTATAATGAAAGTATGTTTTTTTTTGTTAATCACCGCATGTCAATTGATTAATGCTTGAATTTTCTTTTACCCGAAATTGAAAATGATAACACAGAAATTATTACGTTAAACATTGTTTAGTTTGACGAACCAGTATTGAAGGCAACATGGTTACATGACATTAATGAAAAATACAGGGAATTTGTAAATAACATATTGAAAGTTGTCAATGAAGTGGCATCAAAAAAACAATTTAAATTCTACCACATTATCAGACCTGGTGGAATGATCGAGTTAGAGCTGCTACTAGTGCGAGAGATGAAAGTTATAAAACTTTTATTACCAACAAATCAGGAGAAAACTGACGAATATATAAATGCAATTGGAATAAAGCAGTGAACGTAATTAAACATGGAAAAAGAAAATATTTGGAAACAAAAATAGATTTAAACATGAGTAATCCTACTGAGATGTGGAAAACTTTGAAATCCTTCATTCCAACAGCCACGAGCAGCTTTTCTAATACTAATATTGAATTTGATAATCTTTGTGACAATCACCAGAATCTTACTATTCCAAATGCTTTAAATCATTACTATGTAAAGAGTATTGAGCAAATATCTGAACAGTTGCCCTCTATTAATAATTATCCGATTACACCTCTAACTGTAATTGAAACTTTTGTAAGTTTTGAACTACTGAATTATAACGATTCAAAAGAAATATTATTTTTCTACGACCGTGCGTTTTAACCCATTTTCCCGCACGCATTTTAGTTTTGAAAGTGTCACTAGTGCGGGAAAGTAAAATTATGCAAATATTGAACTTAAGTATTAGATAGTTTTTTACTTCGGAAGTTATAACTATTGTCACAACAGGTGAATAAATAGTCCATCGAATAAAATCTACATCTTTTCTAGCTTTTTGTTGCATTTTTAATTTTTTGAAAATAAAAAATAATTAAGATATTTTGATATAACCCTGTACATTATTTAAAGTAGTGTCATAAAGCAACTATCAAACCACCCGGGTTTGATATAAGAAAAATATATCAAATAAAATTCTTTCATCTACAAATAACTTAAAACCGTTGCCGTCACCGTCATCGTCAACTTTATGTGACCTGCAATCGATGCCATCCTCATCAACGTCATCTGCTTACCAGTTAACACCAAATAATTTCACTGGACCGGCAATTTTAAGTAGTTTACAGAATGCAACAAATTGTGTTTCTAATATTATTATTTATAATAATAATAGTAGTTTTTGGTTAGTTTTGTATATTATGTACGTTGAAATAAAATAACTTTTGAAAAATGGGTTGGTACACTTTTTTGTATATACGGTCGTAAGAAAAATAATGTTCCTAACTCATGCGTAAAGTGTCCACACTTGTTAGGAAAATAACTATTTCAATGTCAAATAAAAATAGCCCAGACGAAATACGCACAATTTTATTAAAAGAATGTTTTGATAGTTTATCACAACCTCTATTGCATATTATAAATTTTTCTATTGAAACAAGTTTAGTTCCGGATGATATTGAGATTGCTACAATAATTCCAATACCAAAAATTTCGAATCCAACTAAAGCTAACCATTTAAGACCAATAAATTCGATCAGTGCTATCGGAAAATTAATTGAAAAAGTAATATATCTTCAAATTATTGATTATTTAGAGGGAAATAGAACAATAAGTAACGTGCAATCAGGATTCCGTAGTAAACACAGCTGTGAAACTGCCTTACAGTTGGAGTTACATGACTGGAAGTTGTCAATTCAAAATAATCTTGTCACAATTGCGGTATTTTTGGATTTACAGAGGGCGTTTGAAACTATTAATAGGGGTAGATTATTAATGGAATTAAAAGCTATTGGTTTGGGGAGTTGTGCACTTGACTGGTTGGGACATTATTTGGAAAACAGGAAACAGAAGGTAAATGTGAGTAATTGTATCTCAAATACTATAGAGAATGATATGGGGGTGCCACCGGGTGGTGTTTTGGGTCCGCTATTGTTTTTAACTGGGTCCGCTACTGTTTTTAATTTATATCAATGACATTGCTAGTGAAGTCAAAAGATGCTCAATACATTTGCGGATGATACCCTGGTCTATTTTACCCATGAAAACATTGAGACTTGTTTTAAAGAAATAAATAGCTCTATAAGTAAAATAAATGATTATTGTAACGGAAATTCGTTGAAAATAAATTACGAAAAAAAAAATGGATGTTAATTGGGGGTAGTGGAAATTTAAGAAAATTGAATATAGCAGCACAGAGTGTTTTTGTTGACGGAATAAAGCTTCAGAAAGTCGAAAAAATTAAATATCTAGGGGTGATGGTTGATATAAGTTTACAATTTAAGGAACATGCTAATAACGTCATCAAAAATATTTCAATCAAAATTAATTATTTGAGACGCTGTGTTCTCCACATCTCAGCAAATGGGCTAAAATAGTAATTTATAATACTCTTGTATTACCTCATTTTAATTATTGTGCGACTATTTTGTATTTGCTCAACCAAAATGAGTTGCAGCGATTGCGAAGGTTGCAGAATGGAAGTATGAGGATAATACTGAACTGTTCGCGATTGGAACCAATCAACTCCATGTTAAATGTGCTTCAGTGGTTGCCTGTTGAAAAATATTCTCTTTTATTATTATTAAATTTTATTATTGGAACTTTAGTTCTTTACGCCAGGTTATGTTTGAGCGACCAGGGGTCGCGACGCAAAAGATCTGACCGTTACGCGTTACGTTACGCAACGTTATGTTACGTAGCTTCGTTATGTGCCTTGCTTGCGTGCTTGTGCCTCCTTAGTCTCTCTCTCGTATACGAAGCAGCGATTCATAATAATATGCTCCTGCCGGGCTTCGAACCCGGGCCGCCCGCGTGCAATGCAAGCATTCTACCACTGAACCACCGATGCTATATTTAAATTCTATGCAAAGCTGGTATTCGCAGTGCCGGTGATCTACTTGAATTTGTTCGGATCAATTTTTACTATTATTTCCATATTTTTTTTGCGCGATTAAGGGGTCTAGCTACTTTTCGAAATACAGGGTGTTGAAATTTTGGAAATTTGAATGTTTTAATTCGATAACTTTAAAATGTATGGATAAATTGATTTGACATTTGGCAGGTTGTTTTTAAATGTAAAAGGGCATATTTTGAAAGAAATTGTAGTTTGTGCAACTAGTGTGGATATGATGGCCATATCGCACGAGGATGAAGTTTGAGCACGACGCCGTAGGCGAAGTGCTCAATCGTTCAAGTGCGATATGGACAATCCACACGAGTCGAGCTGCATATTTTTTCTACGACCCACTTAAGAAAAATCTAGAAAATAAAAATTTCTATAAACTGTAATACTTATAACTTCAAATTAAACATTTTACAATTCAATTTTGTTTCCACTAATTTTGTGGTAAACGTACAGTTCTTGAATGTCCAATTTGTATAATGCTACGGTTTCATTTTTTAAATATACGATGCTGTTATAAGTAGATGTTGCCAGTCGGACTCCCTCATGAAGGGTACCGTACCGTTATCTATAATAATGAATATTCTGCTAAATATTTCAAACGTCTACCTGTTGTTGTTATTATTATCAAGCAGAATAATTATTTTTAAAAATAAAAGTAACAATTAAAAAACAACTTTTTCACGGGAATCGAACCCGGGTCTACGGCGTGATAGTCTGGATTGCTTACTACTCGACCACTGAGAAATATGAAAATTGTTTATCTATAACGTCAGATGTACCCATTACATAATTTTATAAAATCTGAGGTCCCCTTAAATACCCATTTTAATATGTTTCAAGTATTTGTTGGTAATTTGTATGGATTATTTCTTTTAAGTTTATCTTTGTAAATGTATATTCTTGATCCAGTGCGCTTCCATGAGAAACTTTTTTTGACAAGTTATTTTGACGTTTCTCTTAAATTGAAAAAAGATGAATGACGGATACTAAACTCGAATGCTGATTGGTGGATTTCATATACGTTCTAAGATGTACCTATATGAAATCATATCCGTTTAGTTAACTGATGGCCTACATTTCCATGTTGTAAACTGTGCAGAATAGTAGTTTGTGCAACTAGTGTGGATATAGACAATCCACACGAGTCGAACATTACATTTTTTCTACGATCCATTCAAGAAAAAATCTAGAAAATAAACATTTGAATATACTGTAAAATAAATATAACTTGAAATTAAAAATGTTCAACAATTTTATTCATAATCGTACCAATTCAATTTTATGTCTTCACTATTGTTAGATGTTGCCAGTCGGACTCCCTCATGAAGGGTACCGTACCATTATCTATAATAATGAATATTTTGCTTAATATTTCAAACGTCTACCTGTTGTCGTTATTAATATCAAGCAGAATAATTATTTAAAAATAAAATTAACAGTTAAAAAAAATTTCCTCACGGGGAATCGAACCCGGGTCTACCGCGTGAGAGTCTGGTATGCTTACTACTCATCCACCAAAGAATATGAAAATCGTTTATCTATAACATCAAATATATTACATAATTTTTTCTTAAAAGGAACTAAAGTTCCTACCGTGTGTCCCGCGACACGTTCTACCTTTTTTATTTATTTATTATATTTATCATTAAATATACTCTTTTATTCCGTGATATTTATATCTGGGATTAAATTAGGAATCTTCCCAGTATATTTACAAAATATTTCAAGTTATAACAAGGATGTTCATGAAAACAATACCTACTAGAAATAAGCAAAATTTTAGAGTTCATAGGGCCTCGAAAAAATGTACACAAAATTCAGTTTTTTTTAAAGGTGTTTAAAGGCTTTTAATAATTTGCCTGAAGATATTAAATGCTCTACAAGCATAATAATATTTAAGAAAAAACTGAGTGATTACTTGCTGACTAGTTGATGTTTTTTTGTGTTGTTTTGTAAAATTGAATTTGTTTATCATTTTAAAGGTATTTTTTTTTATTCTGCTATTTAACGTCGGTCTATTTCTGCGACTAAGGCTAATCATCGACGCCGGGAGCACTCTACCCCTAACCGGAAAGTTTGGCGGACCCACTAGTGTTCCTACCGGTGGTAGCGTTCTTTAACGAGCCCAACATCCATGGACTCGGGACCTCGGTTTTACGTCTCCTCCGAAACACGGCATATCTCCATCATACCTCGTGCTCATTGGTATAATGCCTGCGAGCTGTGATATGCTACTCACCCTAGTAGTCTAAAGTGTTTCGCTGCAGGCTGTACGGGCCCTATACGATGGTTTTCCCTGTCATGGTCACTCATCCAAGTACTAACCATATCCGACCTTGCTTGACTGTAATTATCGCATCAAACGCGTTCCACTACAGTGCTGGGTCGTCGCCCAAAGGTATTTTAAATATATACCTATGTATTTTTTATATTAAATGTGAATGTATTATCTAGGTAAAATTAGTTATTTTTGACTAAATAAACGATTTATATATAAAACTAAACTACAAACAATGAGGAAGAAAATAAAAAGTCAAAGGTAGGTACCTTCTTCTGCTACACAAAATGTATTAAGTAAGTAGGTGTATGTGTCATATTAAAGAAGAGCGAATAATGCAATGGTTTGTATGGGGACATTACTTATATTCATTGTTTACATTGTTATTTATGATACATTTGTTGAAAACGAGCAGCTAACTCACTAAAGCTGTAAACTCTAGCTTACCTAACAGAGGAAAATGAGAGATGGTATATAATTCGATGCAGAGAGCTTGCATTACAGGGAAGAGATAAAGCACATGAAAATTTAAATGGAGGAAAAGAAACTTGAAATTGAAATGAATACCCAAAAGAATCAACAAAGATTATTGGAAATTGCATTTCAAAGAAATACAAAGAGGAACCCTTGGAGTAACCTTTCTCATTACGCGTTTTTGGAAAGTGAGACACCTCGTCAAAATAAACAAATGAAAACCATTGTGGGTAGTGTTCTGATAACCAGAACAATGTGTGAACGCACCCTTTGGTGTCCCAAGACCGGAACGTGCTCTCATTTTTGAGATAAAAAATAATATAGTGTGCAGTGAGTTTTTTTTGACAATATATGTCAGATGAGTTTTTTCGATATTTTTTAAGTCATTTATTTTGCGAGTTGTTAATGAAAATATAATTAATAAAGTTAATTATCAAACTATACAGTCCACATTGAATTTACGTACCCTTCGTGTCCAAACAGGTAGGTATATAACATAAATTATGCTTTGGCGCAATATAACTGATTTTCATCTGTTTACTTTGAAAAACAAGTTTGTTTGTTTGTTTACTTCCGGAAATCAATCTGATAATTGACGGTTGGCGATAAAAGAATATAAGCGATTCGAAGACTGGTGCATTCTGCAAACTGTTAACTTTGACACGTTCATTCCAATTAATTTTACTTTACCGCACTAGTGCGGTAAAGTATCTCATTACGAAACTCATATCAGTATCGTATTGTTTGATATTACATATTGGTAGTAGGTAAATAAAATAACGTTATTCTCTTAGGTGCGTCATCTTCACCCACTTCTCCCTACCTATACGAAAAACGTCCGAAAAAATTTAATGAGAATAAAAGTATAAAAGAGAAAAACATAGATATTGAAAAGTGTATTTAAAAAACATAACAGTCTTAAATAATTTGAACAAATAATACAAACAGGAACCAAAAATTTATACAATATTTTCAACAATGGTCCACATTTCATCTTCTCTCTTACTGACGTTCATTTTATCATTTTTAGCTCCGATGATAACTTTTCCAGTTTTCAAAACATTTTCAGGACCTAAAAATTTATCAGCTACTTCTTTAAGACCGACTTTATCGACACTCATCAATTCCGCTCTATGCCTTTGCTTTATATCTGGCGTTACGTTTTTCAAAAATTCTTCACAACCTTTGTTACTTGGAGGAACTGGAGCGTCAACAGATTGAAAAACTCCTAATTTGGCTTCGAAAATATCTTGATCTGTGATTTTATCTATTTCAGATTGGAACCATTCATGAGCATTGTCAAATGCGTCCAAGGTAGCTAAACTTTGAGGATCTCTGTAGCTGTAAAACGAGAATACTCCATCTTGTAATAATCTAGCTCCTCCTCCGTATGCTCCTTGCTTTTCTCTGAGTTCCGGATGCAAATATTTCGAAGAAAGCAGTCTACTCAAGATTCTCAGTTTAGCGAAATCGGGATGGGTGTAGGGGACAGTTAAAACGGCTTTGCTACAATAATTCACTGGTACGTTCAGGACGTGATGTTGGCAATTAACAGCTTCGGTTGGAGACCAAACTTTACCGGTGACGTAACTACTATCACTTTGTATCTGAGAAGAAGAGGCTTCAGGTAAATTATTGATGAAATTTTCGTAGGTGTGTAGAAGATTCGATTGATTTTCTGGCGACAAATTCAGAGCAACTCTGCAAAAGAAATACAAATTTGAAAAAATCATTTTTAAAAAACTGTTAAAATTTCTTAAATTAAGCCTATTTTAGGGATGGAAAATAAAACGTAGTAGTAATGGTACCTATTTATGTAGATTAAATAGGTATATGTATAGTTTGGCGAGTTTATCTAAAGCTACGGGGCGTCGGTAAGAGGCGAGGAAAAACATGGCGTATATCTGTCAAACGTACAAATGGCGTACGGTACCTATTTTACCAAGTAAAACTGAAATTACAAAGGTAACTGACAATACGAACACCACTGGATAAATCAATATCAGTCAATTGACGAAGTGAGAGGGAAGAACATACGCACGCGCTTGCCAATAAGAAGTCACCTTGTCGATTAAAATCACCAATTATGTAATCGGAGGGTGTGGTCATTATGGTTTTCGTACAACGTTGCCAGAGCTTTAAGAATCCCATAACAAATTTGGAAAAGTGTTCTCTTTTAATATTCATAAATTGTAAAATAATGTTAATAGAATAAATCCAAGGAAACAAGCACATTATAAAATTAACGTTCAATCATGCTTTTAATATTGTTAATAATAAAAAGACCCATTTATAATTATTATCACTACATAATCAGTTCTTCTATTTTTTTATAGTTAAACGTGGCAATGTCGTATGTTTTCGACTGCATTCCTTTCACGGTTACAGATAAACTTGCCAAAGTATAATACGTATTTGTAATACTAGGGAGGAAAGCGCCACTTTTCCTTTCCCACGATGTAGTGAACATCCTAGGGCGGAAAATACACTTCACTGCCATGTAGTATTAGTTTAATACTTCAGGTCCTTTCTGTATATACATTTGAGGTCCTTCCTTTCATATCCCTCTATATGTTATGATTGTTTAAAATTTGTCCCGAAGCTATAGTTGGGAAGTAGTTGTGATGGTTGTGGTATTTCCACTCCAAAGTGCTTCTGTCTGAGTCCTTGTAAGTTCTCACTGAAGCAGATTATGTGAGTATGCTGCAGTGAGCATACTATGATGTATTTATTCGTAACTCAAAAAACATATCATTCGTAACTCAAAAAACGTATCTAAGAATCCAGCATTTTAATTTTTATACAAAAACCCAACGTTGAAGTAACGTTAATGTTTAATTTTGAACCCCTATAAAGTTAGCAGAGCCACTTGCAAATAAAACGATGAAACCTATTCCAATAATTGTCGAATAATTGTCGAGATTTTGTCGTGAACGTAAAAAATTTGTCACGCTCTTAGTTTTTTTTATAGGGGTGGCTCTGCTAACTTAATATTAAGTTAGCTATGCCACTCATAAAAAAACATCAGATATCATTACAATTGATATGAATAATTGTTGAGTGATTGTCGAAATCCATTTGACGTAAAAAAAAAACGCAAAAAATCCATTCCTTCAAGCATATACAGCGTGTCCACGGATGGAGTATCCTATAGGTCAAGGCTGCTCAACCACAGGCCCGCGGGCCACTATGTGGCCCGCGGATGTAT
>CAJUYG010008093.1:0-10184 GCA_910591675.1 Galerucella calmariensis | reverse complement strand
TTCCCGTATCGATTAAAGCATGAGTAGGTATATTATTAACTTTAATGAATAATAATAATAAACTGGTGGGTGACCCGCAGTGAATTACCAAACGAGGGGACCATAAAAGTGATAGATATTCTTTTCAAAAAACACAGAGAGGAAGTGTCAAAATATTATTCCGTCAACTGGAAAAAAGCTGCTATAAAGTTTGGACCCCCAATCTTAGAAAGAAGGAGCGTGGCAACAAACACCATATTGACCGACATAAAAAAGAATCTGCACGAGCCATTGATAAAAAACACACTATTTCCTGAATTAACAGTTCCGGACGCTAGAATAACACCTGACCTACGGGTTAAGATGAGCATGCTAGTAGAGCTAAATATAGTTGATAGGATGAGCCTAATGTCTCAGATAAGAATATTGATGAATAGCATGGATCCTAGATCCAGATATTTACCAGTCCTGTCCGGCTCTCATGACTCCATTGCAGCATATAAGCATGCTATGTGTTATTCCAATCTAGTTGTAACCAATGTTCCCCTAGAAACAATGTCCAAAGAAAAAGACAACAGAAAGTTAAAAGAAACAGTGACTAATATATTAAGAACAGTGCTATATGAAGCAAAAAAAGAGCTGTGGGACCAAACAAAAATATTAGAAGTGATGTCCTCTTCAAGATAAAAGGGACCCCCCTGAAAACAGCAGTAGAACATCTGAACAAATACAACAACATAGAGTTGAAGTACTTTAGAGCCTTATACAGGATACAAGACAATCTAGAAGTAAACAGAAGGGGTTTTATAACATGTCCTCAAATAGACAGGGTAAAAATAGTGAGGAAAGGAAATGAGATAGGAGTCTCGATACACTATCAGAGTGGGAAGCAATCAGTGAATTTCAAATTCGGTGACATTCGCGGAACTTTTGTCCACAGTGAAGGTTTTGTATCAAGTAGCAAGAAGACAATAGCAGACATGGAGTCGGAAGCAATGGCAAAAATCAGAAATTATCCATACACTCTAATAGGAATTGACCAATTAAAGTATAGGAGCATCAGATACACCAAAGAACCTATGACTTATGGAGCGTTAACGCTTACTGACAAATCAGACTATAAAACAACTGGAGACATACTCATGAAAATTGATCTATTTGGGAATCTATTCATACCGGGAACCTCGCAAACACTTCCAATAAACATAGACCAAAGAACTCTAAGCTGCTACAAGGATGATGTTGAATGCAGCTCATATAGGATGGTAAAACATTTCTCGTTCAAGCAAACAGTAAAGTACAAATATGAATTCTATAGACAAAATTGGGGCCACACAAAAGAAATGATAACAAAAGGCAACATAAAATGGGAGAACGGAGCAGTGGTAAAGCACCTTGGAACTCAAAAAAGACAAATCTCAAGGACATTCAGACACATACTCATGGAAATAGCAAGGAACAGTGAATGGAATAAATCATATTGTTGTTTCTCATACATATTCGTTCATGCCGAACCACTAGGCACACAGTTTAGTTCACAGAAGATAAAAATAGATGGAGGTCATATCATAGACATAAATTCTAGAGAAGGAATCTTTAGGTATTCCAGAAAAACAAAGAAATATATATTGTTCAATGTAGAGATAGAAGATGAATCACAACAAATCGACTTGGGGTCACTATACACAGGATTTCTCCAAGGCTATAGAATCAGTAGCATAATAGAAGATGATGATAGAGTAGTAAGTCTTGACTACCTAGACCGCAATTATAACAAGATAGAAGAGGGCCAGTCATATAAAGTTTACATAAATGGCTGCGCTTAATTCACAAAACTAATGTTGAATTAGAATTCATAGAATGTCAAAATTACTAAACGTCATTTAGACAACTTAATAAAACATCATAGTAATACTACACTTATTAACATTGTTCATCCGAGTGCACAAATATCTTGTTCAGTAGTGACGAAAACTTTGCGAAGGTACGACACAAGTGGAAAAGTTATCATCACTTATCCACTACCGACCTCGCCAATGTGCATGGAATTAGCCGTCGTTCAGTAGGAAGGATATTAAGGCGAGAAAAATATCATCCATACAAAATTAGCCTCGTTCAAGAACTATCCGAAGACGATTTCGACAGACGTTTACAATTTACAATTTGATAAGAAATGTGGTGTTTTCAGACGAGTCTACATTTTCTTTAAACGGTACGGTTAATCGACATAACTGCCGCTACTGGGCGCAAAGTAATCCTCAATGGGTACAAGAGGCTCATACACAACATACCCAAAAATTGAACATTTGGGCCGGCATTTATAACAACAGAATCGTGGGACCTTTCTTCTTACAAGAAATTCCAGACAGAGATAGGTATTCAAAGCTCTCAGGGACACAAGTGATTCCGGCATTGGGGGTAAATGGACAATTACCAAATAATATCTGGTTTCAGCAGGATGGAGCACCACCCCATTACGCTCGCATTGTTCGAGATCATTTAGATGGGACATTTCATCACAGATGGATTGGAAGAAGGGGTACTTATGAATGGCCTGCACGAAGTACCGACCTTAATCCACTAGACTATTTTCTGTGGGGTTATTTAAAGTCTAAGGTTTATGTTGATAGACCAAATAATTTGCAAGAATTAGCTGCAACAATAACTCAAGAGATCCATAGAATTCCACCAGAAGTAATAGCTAATGTTACTAGAGAATTTACAAACCGACTTGCCTATTGTCAAGAAGTAAACGGTGCTCAGTTTGAACATCTAATACATTAATTTTAATTTAGTTCAGTTTCAATGTTTCGAAAACCACTTCGTTTCAGTTAATAATTATGATTATTTCTTCAATTAATATTAGGTTTTTTCTTTCCTCAGTTACTTTTCTGTTAATATCTTGGGAGGTATTGAAATAAAAAATATCGAACCCGATATTTTTGTATTCGTAATAAAATGTTTCATCAGAAACTGAAATAATATACAGAGTGTTCCATTGCAAATTTTAAAATCGACATTACCTTAGGTAAAACCGGAAGTTCAAAATTGTTGAAAAATATGAAAACGAATAGGCAATCCACTGTAGTATCCACCTTCCAAATTTCATTTTGATATCTCTAATAAATCCAGAGATATTTACTTGGTTTCATACATTTGCCCATCACTGTATACAGTTTACATTCTGTTGGGGATATAGCATAACTTTTTCTCTCTCCCGGGAGCGGAGGGGGAATAGAATACCCATCCCATTATTTTTGATGTATTTAAAATGGAGGTGAATCGCTTAAAGAATGAAGAATTGACGTATTAGAGGACTACCTATTGAAGCTACCGTGGAAGAAAAGCGTACAGCTTTTAGTCAGGTGTTTAGATCAGAAATAGGAGCAGGAAACCAGATAGCTACGCATTCCGTTATGTAAAAATAAAGTGGATGAATTAACTCAGGGACTAGAAATGTTTGATCTGGAGAACTGCAAAAATGATTTTCGCAGAATATATTCACGACTGACACACTCATGTCAGCGACTGGAGAGGTTTAAAGGCAATACTCGGGAAGAAGACCAAGAACGTTGGAAGCCTATCGAACAGTGTCACCAACTTGTTGGTAACTTGAACATGGCGTACGAAGCCGTCAAGCCCGCAGAAGAGCACGTGTAGTTGATGTTATATACGAGGCAGACAGACTATCTTCTAGAGGCAACCGAGAAACGGGCCACAGGAACGATCAACGGGACCCAGTGGTTGACAGGGAGATCCCAGTATCTCTGTTAGGCCGGGAACAGACGAGCGTTTATTTTACGTGCGTTAAAACGCACGTTAAAACGTACGTTTCAGCATTATTATACTTACAATATAACTAGTCACACAGCAGCGCGCGTCTGGTTTAACGTCCGTTTCAACGCAGACGACGTCCGTAACATGCTGAAACGTGTCAGCGTGCGTTGTAGCTTTCTATTTGCTTATACCATTTCGGTCACACACAGGTCTAGTGTTTATTCAACGGCCGTTTTGTCGTAATATAGCATATAATTTTTCGATTTCAGTGAGAAATAATATTAAATATGGTTGACCCTGAACTTGTAATAAGTGAAGTTGAAAAACGGGTAGTTTTGTGGGATCCTTCTTCTGAGGATTATAAAGATAAGAATAAAAAAGACAATGCGTGGAAAGAAGTTGCTTCATCTTTATTTGAAACTTTTGCCAGTAAAACAGATGCAGAACAGAAAATATTAGGTAAGTAGATTATCTCTCTCTCTATATATATATATATATATATATATATATCATTTTGAAACACAATTGTGACCAAATAAACACCAAATTTGAATATAGGCCCTATAGTAAATATCGAGGTAGATATCAATTGATAGAGAGAGCTTTATTCTAGATTTTATTATACTGCCAAGGCAACTCTCCAGCTTCGCTAACAAAATAATTTGCAAGTGCATCTCGATAGCGATTAATAGATCTATTTACGGTGATTGTCCCATCATTAATAAAATCTTCTAATAAGCCAACAATAGTTAGAGTATCGTCAAAACTGTAACCGTCGCGTTTGCGTACAAAGTTGTGCAATACACAGCAACTCTTTACTATGTCAATAGCAAATTCTACATCTACATCAATTGCCCTGTGAAGAATGCGCCACTTATTGCTCAAAATTCCAAAGGTACATTCCACATAACGCCGAGCCCTTGATAACCTGTAGTTAAAAACTCTTTTTGGCACTGACAAATGTTTGCCAGAGTATGGCCGAAGAAGATTAGGTGATAATCCAAAAGCCTCATCTCCTACAAACGCAAACGGTAAAGGTATCGCAACACCTGGCACTTCATTTGGTTTAGGAAGCATTAATGTGTTATTTTCTATCCCTCTATATAAAGACGAATTTCTAAAAATCGTAGAATCAGAGTCTTTACCATAGGATCCAATATCAACGTAAATAAAATTATAATTTGAATCAGCTATAGCTAATAAAACGATGGAAAAGTAATGTTTGTAGTTGATATAAGAAGATCCACTTGCGATTGGCTTTATAATTCGGATGTGCTTTCCGTCTACAGCCCCCACGCAGTTGGGAAAATTAGCTCGATTTCGGAAACCCTCCGCTGTATTATTCCAATCCAATTCGTCAGGAATAGGTATACATTTTCCTTTCATTACATCCCAAATTGTGCGACATACAGTTTTTACAATTTCGCCTGCTGTTGAACGTCCAATTCTGAAGTTATAGTGTAAATCCTTTAAACTACACCCACTGCCAAGATACCTGAAAATTTACAATAAATTGTTTGATTTATGTTTTTCAATCTGTTTATTGATGTTATTATTGTCTTACAGCACAAGATTTGGAGAAGAAATGGAGAAGCATAAGAGACAATTACGTCCGAAATCGAAGAAAAAATAATGAAGCGTGCAAATCGGGATCTGGCGCGAGTAAAAAAAAAGAAGTACATTTATGAAGAACAACTACGTTTTTTAAAGAAGACTATGGAACTACGGACGACAAACACCAGCATTCCAGAAGATCCAACACTGGATAATTGTTCTGTCGATATTCAAAGTAATGGAAATAATAGCGGCCTTGAGAATGGTGAAGAAAGTGTAGTTGAAGTTACCCCAACAACTTCTACAAAACGTGCATCAGTAAACGCGAAAAGATGTACACGAAAAAGTAACTTCATTGAAGAAAAATTGGTCAGTTTTATGGAGGCACATCAACCAAGGCAAGATTTATTGATTGAAGATGAAGACCTATCATTTTTCAAATCTTTACTGCCCACAGTTCGAAAACTGAATGCGGACAAGAAATTTACATTTAGAATGCAGACTATGCAAATTTTGCAAAATTTGCAACAAGGTACATCTGCGACTATAGAGGCTAGACCAAATAATTTTATTTCGTTCCCTCCACAACAGTCTACTGCTTCGTATGCCAACACTAATACAAATTATCAACCTGAATCTAGACCGTCATCAACGGCTACATATTTTTCAAATTTTTCACCAAGCTACCATTCTACTGATGATTCACATTCGCGAGCCGAATATGACCGAGACAATCCTCAATATTCAAACTTAGACCTTCAATAAGTTTTTTTCTGTGTTCTTATTTTGTATAATCAATAAGAATAAATTTTATAATCAAAAATTCATTTGTACTTAAATACTTATTTGTATAATCAAAATAAATTTAATGTTTATGTAACAAATTGTATTGACTGTCTTACGTACCTTAAAGTAACAGCGAGCATTTCTTCTGGTGGAATTGAGCTTCTCATGTTGGTATCCTGCTTTATTATGTACTCTCTTATAGAATACAACAATTCATCGAAAGATTTTATAGACATCCGAAAATAGTTAAAAAATTTATCTTCATCTGCTTTAAGACGTGCATACAAGGTGTAGAAATGACCACGTAAATGTCTTTCAGAATTGATAGGGTGTACCCACCACTTTCTGTTGCTGCACTTCTTTTTATTTTTTAAGTATTTTACCACCAGATATGAAAATTCACACATTTGAACAGCGTTCATCATAAATCAAGACCGTCGAGTCGTGTGCGTTGGTAATTTCCTGTACATACAACGTACGTTAGAAATTACGCACGTTTACGCATTCGTGTGACATCCTTTTCGACGTCCGTCAGAAATTACGTGCGTGCGAGACGCACGTAAAATAAACGCTCGTCTGTTCCCGGCCTTAGATACTCTAAATCCCCCAGGACCACAACGCAGAGTTTGAACATTATGGGAGACACCGTATCCTGAAGACAACTTCACCCGTCTCTATTCAAATTCGGTCCCTCCAATTTGTTAGTTGACAACTTATCACTCAGAGATAGTTCAAGCAGAGTACCAGAAGAGAACCATAGTCATTTACACTCTCGGGTTCGATTCTCAATGTGCTTGCTATATTATAGCTGAAAATAAATTTGCTGACATCAGCACCTACTAACGTTATCATTTTTGTGCTAATAAATGGAATGAAAATTATGAAGAGGCGTTTTAAAATGCGAATATCTCGAAACCCAGTAACTTTGAGGATAATGACTTATATTTGAGATTTTTCTACTCCAACATTAACAATTTTCAACCAAAAAATTAGTTTGAAGCTATCTCCAAGGAGGTTCGGGAAGTAAAAGCAAAAATATGTGCAAATTCTTTCCTTCATGGTTGGTTTTATTTCCCTAAAAGTGAAGCTGAATTACGGCAGTTCCTCAAGCGCTAAATTTATAGATTGATTATAATCTAGTATATAAATACTGAACCTGCACCTAATTGGAATATACAAAAAAAAACGGTAGGACAATTTTCAGATAATATGTATAATTACAGACAATGCCTAGAGTTTTTCTAATAAAACCTATATATCCACCAATTCTAATAAATTGCATGCTCAATCAACTTAAAAACTATAGTTTGCACTATGGATACTACTCATACTCCTAAAGATATTGAAATGATATTTTTGTTATTATAAAATTTTCTATAAATGTGTTGAGCTTATCTGTTCGTTTCAGCTGTATTCATGTCTGTTTCAAGGAAACTGGTGAATTAGGAAAATCCGACGACAGTCAAATATTCTGTAGTAGGCTCTTCTGAACTATTGGAATCCCTGGTAGAAGCGAGGGCTATTAGAGCCACCCTAATCACCTCGTTAGGAACCTATTGTAGATAAGAGCTTCGGGTACTTTCTATGTATATAAAAGAAAGAAAATTGTTCTAGATAGTACAATTAAACTATCAAGTGCCTGAAAAGATAATAGTGCCTTAGAAAAACTGTTAAAATAAATGTGTTTTGCAAGTAGAAGTGTGGACAGAAGTCTAACCTTGGTTGGAAGGGGGCCCAAAAGTGACTTCAATTGAAGTAGTATTGGATACCGATACCTCTCGGTTTGGAGAAAACTGAATCCGTGAAAGTGCGATATTTGTGCCCAAATATTAAGTGATTTCTCCTCGAACGATCAATATCTTCGAACAAATCCGCCAAAATGCGTATTCACTAGCATGTCCTACATACTCGAGAATTAAAAAAAAAATCTCTCATCACCGGTTATTGCCGGGAAAGTCTCCTGACAAAATGTAAATGATAAGGTTGGTAAGAGCAGAATCGAATAGAACAAGGTGTCAGGTTGATGATGGTGTTCTGTGAAATGTTAATCGACTTGAATGAAGGATAGGTTAATTGTTATTGCTAATTTTATTCTTTGTTTTATTGAGGAAATAATGTGAAGTTTTGTCAATGACTATTCATTTGGTGGAAGCTATGACGGGGATAAAAAAGGCTCAATGAGCGAATAAAATAATATAAATCATTCCCACTGCCAACCTGGCAATTTAAGAAGTAGACCGAACAGATGTTATTTATTTCAATATAAGCATTAAAGTTACCGAATCTAATTTAGTTTGCTTTAACTAAATACTGATGACAATAATGTACTGGATAATTATTGACAAAAAGGTAAGTTTTACTTTTATTCCGTAACAATAATACTACATACAAAATCAAAGTATTGACAACTGGTCTATAATTCAACAAAAGGGTTATATATTTAACCAAAAGTTTAGAGGCGGCATCCATGTACAATATAAGAAAACATTAAGAATGGATAGGGAAACCCCACAAAAAATGAATAACTCTCTGAATAACTGCATTCATGTCTTATTCCCTTACAAAGACGACATATTTTCGTTATATACATTCACCATTCATCATTAATCAAGAAACTACATTCACTGAGGCATCTATTTATGACTATACAAGAATCCTTGGCGATTTTAACCATAAGACAAACCCTCGTCGTAAAGAACAGATCAATGGTTTCCTTCAAAATTCAAATTTCCGTAAAATATCCACACTTCCTATTTATATCATGACAGGCAACTCAAGCAGCACTACCGATATGATCTTATGCTTAAAAAATATTAAAAATGATATCACAGACGTACTCAACCCCCGATCTGGGAAGCGATCACCTTTCTTTACTGTTTGATTTTAATCTGCCACTCCATCCTCACATTAATGACGCTAAATTTCCCAACATATCAAAACGTAAATAGGAAAATTGGGGAATTAATAAGGGCAAGATAAGTCATCTGCCCAAATTATATTGAAAAATTCGATACTACATTATCTGAATTGATAATAGAAAGCTCGTCAAAACAAAGAAAAACACTACTTTTTTAAATGGAACTAACTTCATTTGAAAACAGTAAATTAAAAAAAACACCTTCCAATTACAATATTCAGACAATTATATTATTGTTGTAACGGGTTAATATCTTTATTAAAAAAATAATCAACTAATTACAATAATTAATAACAACTAAAATAAAACTAAAAGAATAAGAAAACTATTTCAAAGAATTATAAGCAATTATATCAAACGTAGATTCACGTAGCCGTGGCGCTTGGTCCAAATCGGCTGAAGGTATAGGATCTAATCAGATCTCTGTCGGTGTAGCACTCGCGTCCTTATTGCGCGCCATCTATGCGCGGGGCTATGAGATGTCTTCCGTGTAATGATGGTTGCAAACTAGACTGGGGTACATTGCGTCGCATATATATATGACCGCTACAGCCTCCCCCTCTGACGTCGAGGTCGTCCCGATGAGGCGTCAGAAATAGTAGTGGGAGACTGTGTATCTGACTGGCGAGGCCGTCCTCTTCTCCTAATCTCCCGCAATGGTTTAGGTACGTCTTCTGAGTCTCCAGAAGACTGATAAGGAGTCAGGTCGCTGGTATGATAAATCCCTATTGGGGTGGAGTCTTCACTCGACTCGGCAACTTCATAGCTAGTGGGCCCGTGTTTACGAAGTATGACGTAGGGTCCGTCGCGTCGTGGTGCCAATTTCGTTGAGTATCCTTTTGGGGCATTACTGAGGAAATGTGACTTGACTAGCACTTTGTCGTCAGGTTTTTTTCTTGTCGTTCTTCAGTAAGCTCCTTGGCTAGACGGAGAGACCTAGATAAGTTTTGTAGTCTGGGTGTGATTTCAGCGACAAAATTTTCGTTACGCACGATGGTGCTAAGATCGTCTGTGACATCTTGTACAGTTCGCAGATCTCTTCCGAAGGGCAAATAGGCCGCCGTATGGCCCATACTTTCACATCGGGCTGTGTTGATGGCGAATCTTATAGATGATGAGTGCCAGGACCATGAGAGGTGCTCTTTGCCAACTAGTATACCTAATTGTGTTT
>CAJUYG010008092.1:0-10185 GCA_910591675.1 Galerucella calmariensis | reverse complement strand
CTTATAAAATACGTTGTGAATCCATATTGAGAGGGTTATTGAAAACCGCACGCTTATATTAATCTAAATTTCGTGAATACGTAGATAATATTGTTCTTATAGCTTGTGTTGTTATTAATGTTCAAAATTATTTAATAAAATAATGGATCAGTTTTTCTCAAATTAAATTTTATTGAATATTGCTCTTTTCCAAAAAACAGGTAATCTTTTTCAGTAGATCATCAACAAAACTGGCGTATATTATATGTTTCAAAAGAAATTATTTCATTTGATTTAAAGTCCGGATCAGCTCTAACAAATATCGCTTTTTTTACCAGTGAGGTGCGTGTGCATCTGAATCTGATGTAAACAGTTGGAACTAATATCACCTGCTTCATCAAAATAGGTTTTCCTTGTTCTTTTCAACATTGGTGATTTAATTTCCACCACACATTCATCATAAATAGCATCAGGAGAAGCTATCATTAGGCAGTCTGAAGCTAAAAAAAATTTTTTTTATTTTTTTGGAATTCGTTTTTCAAGAATTTTAAGTACGTTTTCAGTATTGTAATATTCAAGCCAAATCCGTAATTTATCTTTTTTTTTGCTTCTTCAAGGTGTTCTGAAAGACTATGATCAATGTCATCGGTTGATTTTTCTTTCTTTCCAAAAACCATGGTAGTTATAAACTTTTTAAAGGTCTTAGCTGATTAAAAAGATAACACTGTCTCCGTAGTGGACGGTTCCCTCCCTCCTACGATGGAGCCACATGAGAAAAGCAATAACATGCTTACAGCTTCCGTCCGGAGCAGGACAATAACACTTAGCTTCATCTATTTTTTCAAACTCCAAAACAGTACAAACAACTTTGTAGCATTTTGAGTTTAGTTTATGCTCGGGTGTCATTCCTGCTAATAAAATACTTTTATTTATTTCTCTCTTCAAAGTTTTGATCAACCGTTATCTCCGTAACTTTGTCCACCAAACCAGGAATAAAATAAAAGGTCTGTAATCACCCTGTCATTTGAGAGAGCATGTATTTATGAAAATATTGACATTTTTAATCTTTCTGACCCGAAAAAAGCCCAAAACGATGTGTCACATAGTATGAAATTGTAATATAATAAACTCCTTTTTTGAATTAAAAAACTGCATAATCATTAGACCAAATTCACTTCTGGAATATTTAAGGAGTCTGTTTTTTTAAAATTAGGTCCACACATTTTATTTTATTAACACAAAAATTTTGTAAGAACTACCTAATACAAAATAAATGAATTTTATGCGAGGCATGTTACAGTCAGAAGCGTATATTAACTTTCATATGCGGTAACGTCACATTCATAGTTTTCGCCCCGCTACGGTATGCTTGTTTAATTGGTTGTATTAGGAGAACGACATATTCTATTGACATGAAATTTTCAGAATAATATTTTTATCCTTAGTACTTTGTTTTACGACAGTTAAAAGTGATTTAAAAATTCTAGTAAACGAGCCCATTTTATATGGAGCAGTGCTATGGATAATAAATGAAAAACAAAAGAAATTACTCGCTATATGGAAAAGAAAAATACTTGGAAGAATGTATGGTGGAAAAAGTAGGACCAGCAGAACAAATCAGAAGCTCATAGAATTAGGTATATGAAACTCCTCCCAATATCGACGGTAGTAAGGTCGCAACGTATAAGATACTTAGGACACATAGACAGACTTGTAGCTAACAGAGCTACGACAGAAGTACTTAGAAAAGGAACAGGAGGTAGAAGAAAGAAGGAAGACCATAAAAAAAGTAGATAAAGGGAGTAGAGAATATCATACGCAGATGGGAAGAGGTGGCAAAAAGTAGGAAAGATTGGAGGAAAATAGCCAATTAAGCCTTATGGTTAATATCAGCTTTTTGCACATGGTGTATCTATTGGAACAATAGATTTCACCAAATTATGTAGTGGAACAGTTTCTTGTGCCTTGAAACCGTGCTTTTCAAACGATATTTGCCAGAATTCCAAAAAATACGTGTCACTTAATTGAAATCAACCGCTTTAGACAGCTGAGTTGGAAATACATTTATTAGCAGTTGTTGTTCAAAAAGCTTTTTGTCATTTTTGTGTATTACGGAGGTGAATATTTCATTAAAAGAAATAAATGGAAAGCGTGAAATCAAAGGAAAAATTTAATTTCCAGTCAAAGAGAGTATATTATTTAACGAATCCAATTATATTAAAATATTTTTTCTGAATACGAGAATTGGAAAAGGTGTGGAAGCTGCTTGTATCGATAGCTACCGCGACATAATTGTATGGGAAGATGTAAAACTACAAGGTTAGCGATATAATATAATAACAACTTCTGATAATAAAAATATTAGTGTAAGTAGTGATAACCGAGACTGATCTGAAGTATTACCTATTTCAAAATTTGAATAATTTTTTTTTCATGCCAACAGTCAAAAAGCAGATTGTGAATATGGGAAAGTTTGATAAACTGATGTGAGTTTTAATCTTTACTGAAAGAAATTACGTTATTGTAAATATATTTTCAAACGTATGAATTGCACAAGAGTAATAGAATTTTCCGGAGCATTCATATGAGTAAAAATAACCCTTTCATGACATACTTCAAGCTGAATTTGAAAATAGCATCTTTGTAAAGTCTTCTGCGGATATTTTATTCAAATATTCTTCCTTTGCTGAGCGTGAGCTAGGATGCAATACGGCACACGAATATATTCTATAAAATGATTTCCGTGAGATAAGGAATATATTGAGTTAGTTGCTTTAAATTCACCTAGTGCACTTACAAGACATACATATCAATTCAACTTGTCAGATTATAAAAAGTAAATGTTTATTACAGTGGGTAGCCTTTCTGCAGTTATATATAAATAGAGAGAGCCTCGATTATTCTTCATATCTTGATGTTGATATTTTTAGTTGACTGATAATAATAATGGTCTTTTTTTCTCCCATCACAACACCCTTTAGTTAAACACAATATATATAGGTGTTTTCGATTATTCACTTTTGGATGCTGGTAGCAGCTCGTAGTGACTGAATTTCGTTCGTTTATTACCGGGCGTGATGCCTAGTCATACCTTCCCCTTGCCCCTTGAGCACATACCGAAAAGTATGAGCTTCAAGCCACGGACATTAAATATTTGACGTCTGACCGGTTTGACGTTTATTTAAAGGTTACGATTCAAACCTTACTAAAAATATCTAAATATGCAAAATTATATTATCAAAAACATTATAATTGAAAACTGTTTTTCTAACACCACGGGAAATTCATTGGCATTGACACATGACAAGTGGTTTTGAGGATCCTAAAAAATCGTGTTCGTTTTGCTTAAAAGTCGTGACCACTGAGGCCCAAATAAACGCCCAAATAAACGAAAGCTACATATAAAAAAAAGAATAAAAGCGAAAAAAACACATCAAAGATCAGGTGACTGATAATAATACGTAGTTCTTATACTTGTGCTTTAGCAGCCCAAAAATATTAGAAGCACGGGCGAGCGTAGCGGTGATTGTGAAATGACTGAGGTGAGCGTAGCTGCTAATTAAGCGTTTCTTGGAGCTGTGAAACTGTCTAACTATCATGGTTTATGAGATACAACCTGGTGACAGATATTTTTCACAAAAAAGTTGATTTTTTTGACATGTTAAACAACAATCTATGAAGGTTTTGTATACTTTTGTATAACACTTATACTACTACTTTTGCATTGTGTGTAGTTGACCAAAAATATGAGTACCTATTCACAATTACTCGAATATATATTTTTAACCAATTTCCACTGTATTCTGTTTTGTCTGTACTTAGTGTGATAGATTGATTATGTAACATTCTTTGAAAATAAAAACTATATCATCTCTGTTCTTTGCAGAGTCTCATATCCGAACAAATGTCAAATTTAGTTTGCCCTCTAGCGCTAAAGGCTCCAGCCAACAAAGAAGATCCTGAATAAACACAATCAGGAATAGAACAAACAAGTAAAAATCCAAAATACGGTATCGTAAATTTAACATAGTTAGATGTTTAGATGTAAAGGTTTCAACTTAATAGTCTCACAGTAACTGACAGTTTTGTTTTATTATTATGTATAATTTTATTTTACTTGTATATTTACAAAATGTTGGTAAACAATAGTTTACTGGAAAATTGGTAACTGACTTTTTATATATTTCTTTAAACATAAATATTACCTAGTATTGAATAGATTTCTATTGTTTGTATACTAAGAACATTGTTTGATGTTTTTTATTGGTTATAGTAGGAATATTCTCTTTTCAACCCTAATATACGTCAAATATGTTATCTTCCATACGTAGAATTCCATATAGGAGCAACAGTAAGCACTATATACATACATAGAAGTATATACAGGTTATGAAAAGTCTTATCGCGACATACGATTTACACAAGAACGACAGGGAAAATATGAGAAAAACTACTTGAAAGAGAGAGAAGAATAATTGTGTGCAATCAGCGATGGGCGTGTTTAGTTCCTTCTACCAAAAAGGCTGGACGTGTGTTCTATGCCCCCCTATTTTAACCGCTGTTGTCAGAAGCTCAGATTGATTAGTACAAATAATATTTTTGTCTTGTTATCGTTAACTTCTTTTGAGCTCATGCACTATTAGGTAAAACTAAACACTTCCATCCAGTGACAGTGTCCTTTACAGAGAGAATTCTCATTTGACTTTTATTCCTTAATCTTTTCGTTACAAACGTTAATCACGTTGGTAGCGCATGAAAATAAAACATTTACAATGCCTTCAATAACATACTTAACCTGCAAATTGTAAAATGGTATTTTGGAGGTCATTCGTCTGATGCAATAGTTGATTTGTTTATTGTGGCATTTGAAAATCGCCTAGTTCCTGTAAATAGAACCTACTCCCATGGTGGGGATAGTCAATCTGACACGCCCAACACTGACAGCCCAGAATCATTCGTTTCTCTCTCTTTCAAGTAGTTTTTCTCATATTTTCCTTGTCGTACTTATGTAAATCGTATGTCGTGATAAGACTTTTTGCAGCCTGTATGTCCAAGAGAGAACAGAATATTTCCTCTCCTCAAAACACCCACTTCTCTAGATCTTTTTCATAAAAGGCTTGTATTATAGGTTTAGTCATACTTAATATAAGTATACAGTGTGGAACAGTCAAATGAAATGAATTCGATAACGAATAAATGAGGGCGTGTAGGGAAAAACGCTTGAACTTGATTTGTATTTTTGAATGAACATTTTTTTCAATTAAATTTTATATGGTATGGCCAACACAAACTTTCTTATTTTAATAACATCCACTAGTATATTATTTATTTTTTGGATTTTCCATAAAATTCCAGTCATTGTTCATGTACAATGTTCTATACCTATCTTCAACTGTTTTGGAAATAATAAATGTTTTCAGATTTATTATAAAAACTAACATTGAAATAATTATTTTATTTTACTAATTCGCTACATTTCACTAAAAACCTTAATATTGTGATGCCTTCTGGTCAATATAATAAGTTAACAATAATATTTAAATAAAAGACATACATTCCCTTGAAGCTAATTTCAATAAATCATGAGAACGTTGAATCGTTACATAAATAGAAGTAGGAAGGTCGCACGTACGAAGTCAAGTTCAGAGCGTGAAATAAACATAAATAGTATTATTTATATTTACGTCTGATGAACTTGACTTGTCGTATAAATATTCAAACGATAGTGTTTTAAGAATTACTATTGATATTAGTGTTAATGTTAATGTAAATGTTAGAATATGAATATCACAATTCATAAGTAATAAGTAGTATAATGTATAGTAGTAAGTTCAAGTAATAAATAGTATCCCAGTGCTACAGGTAGTTGTTTTATTCCCGTAAGATGACCCTCCGAGTGACCAGCAACACCATCAGTTGAGAGGCCGATCCACGTAATACCACTCCGTAACAACCCCATTACAATATAAGTAATACTGATCATTGTCCACGTGGAAAATGTTCAAAATGCGAACGTCTTGGCAACATGCTTATCTGGTATAGAAATGTCTTCTAACGTTACCCAACATCTCAGGCGTGACTGATCTAATCGCAAGCGTGATTCGTATTTTGAAGTCATCTAAGTTGAGAGGTTTAGTTTTGTATGACATACTTTGACGTATGAGTGAATATAAATTTTCTATAATTCGAAGTATCATTCGATTATTTAAATCACTCATAACGTGATAATCATCAATGAAGAAAAACCATTGATATATAATCTTTGTTTATATGTCAATGGTGAAAACCAATATTATGACGGTATAACGTTATACCCATATTGATTATTAATAGCCCTCATGAATACACTTATACAGTTAAATATAACAATTCAATTAAAACAAACACCTTCTGTTGTTTTATTTGAAAATTAATAAAAAAGTAGAATATTTTTTTTTGTTTATTCAAACAAGTAAATTCAATTTAGTACGTCACAATTTACAAGTATAAAGCTTCTAATTTTTCTTGTACAAAATAGGGGCATTGCTAATTATTTAAAACTAAAGTTGTCTGTGCTAATTTGTTTGTGAACAAGAAGATACTTTCCACTTATAAATTAGCGGACGTCTTCTTGATGAACCTTTGAACTTTAAATTGCTTTGAAGGAAATTCTTGAGCGTCAATAAAAATGTACAATTACTAGAGAAAACAAGAAAACAAATCGCTACCGACCAAATATTTAACACAAAATATTTTTCAAAGACTGAAACCCTTAAGCTACAAGGTAATATTTTAAAATAAGGCAGAGAGAAGAATATCTGACCATTGGAAGAGTACAGACCAGTGAGCCAAGTGAGTGAGAAATGATAGCTCAAGCCAGATTAATAATGCACTAATGTCCGATTTCATCAACAATTTCCTGAAGTTAGATTATACCTAAATCAGATTCAGGAATTCGGAAATACATAATATCATCACTATTCAGCGCGTATAGAATCGTAAATTGCATTTAGAAATTCCTGAATCTGATTAAGGAAATGGTTAGCGAAATCAGGCATTCAATATGCAAGATACAAACATGCATTTGTGAACGTCGTAAAAATATCAAACTGCACGACAGAAACGTCAAATTTAACGCTACAATACCAATGTTCCGATATTCGAAATATAACACACCGAAAAATAATTTCATCTACAGCCGAAATATATTTAACAAACTATACGGTTGAAAAAACAATTAAAAGTTTTGGCTGTAAATCAACGGCGACGTGAAACCACTCTAGGCAATGCATAGTTGTATACCAACTTGTACATAACACGAACATTACAAGCTGCACACTTATTTAGATGGCGCCACACGTCTACAACAGTTCACTTAATACTTAATTCAATATCGACTGATGTAAATACTGTTACAGTTCGGTTGGAACGATATTCCCGTTGCAGGATTGAGAAATAATTTACTAAGAGTATTGATTCTTCTACCCGGATATTCAATCCAGGTGCTTGTTTGCTCTCTAATAATAATTTCGAATGATTACTTTAATTTCATTAAAACGATCAAATTTTCTCATCAAGAGGGTACCATTCCCTAGTGGGTGTAGGGAGATATCAATAGTGCAATAGTAGTTTGTGCAACTAGTGTGGATAATAATATGATGGACATATCGCACGAGGACGAAGTTTGAACACGACGCCGTAGGCGGAGTGCTCAATCGTTCAAGTGCGATATGGACAATCCACATGAGTCGAACAGCATATTTTTTCTACGACCCACTTCAGAAAAAGGTCTAGGAAATGAAAATTTCTATAAACTGTAATATAACTTCAAATTAAAAATTTAACAATTCAGTTTTATGTTTCCACTAATTCTTTGTGGTAAACGTACAGTTCTTGAATGTCCAATTTGTATAACGCTACGGTTTCCCTTTTTAAATATACGATGCTGTTATAAGTAGATGTTGCCAGTCGGACTCCCTCATGAAGGGTACCGTACCATTATCTATAATAATAAATATTCTGCTAAATATTTCAAACGTCTACCTGTTGTCGTTATTGATATCAAGCAGAATAATTATTTAAAAATGAAATTAACAATTAAAAAAAAAACTTCTTCACGGAGAATTGAACCCGAGTCTACCGCGTGAGTCTGGTTTGCTTACTACTCGACCACCGAGGAATATGCAAATTGTTTATCTATAACGTCAGATGTATTACATAATTTTATAAAATCTGATGTCCCCTTCAATACCCATTTTATTCTGTTTTAAGTATTTGTTGTTAATTTGTACAGATTATTTCATTCAAGTTTATCTTTGTAAATGAATATTCTTAATCCAGTGCTTCTATGAGAGACTTTATTTGACAAGTTATTTTGACATTTCTTTTAAATTGAAAAAAGATGAGTGACGGATACTAAACTCGAATGCTGATTGGTGGATTTCATATACGTTCTAGGATGTATATGAAATCATATCCGTTCAGTTAACCGATATGGCCTACATTTCCATTTTGTAAACTGTGCAGAAAATGGATAATATACATGTGGGTGTAGAAAAAAAACGTTTCCATTTTCAAATGAAAAATGAATTCAGCTCTTGAATTAACAATCATTATATAATTCGGTCGGTAATTGTTTTAAAGCCCGTTGTCGTTAGTCACTAACAGACATGTCGTTACTGAACGCGCTGAAAGACGCATTATTGCAGACTGACCAATATTGCACATGATTAGGAACTCTTCTGTTGTAGAAGGTCGAGGTAGAATTGTAGAATGTAGCCCGATTAGACCATCTCATGCCGTTGGGGAACATTTTCCTAAAAAACATTAAACAAACTTTTTTTTATTCGGCTATTTAACATCGGACCATTTCCGCGACTAAGGTTAATAGCGACTTCGTTTTTACGACTTCTTCGAAAGACATCTACATTATATCTCGTGTTCATTAGTATAATGCCTGCGAGCTGTGATATGCTGCTCTGCTGCATGCTGCACGGGCTTACGAGGGTGTTTTTCCAGTGGTCACCCATCAAAGTACTAATGGTGCTCGACACTGTTTCACTGTAATTATCGCATCGGAGGCGCTTCACTACAATGCTGGTTCGACGCCCTGGAGAATACGTAACGTAACCAAATAATGCTTACACGATCAGGCGTGTAATTAGAAGTTGTCTACAACAACGTCAAGCACAGGTACGTCTACCAGAATTCTGATATTCTTTTAGAGGATTCATTTATCTAAAAAATGGAATTGTGCTCAAATTATCATTATCAAAACTTCAATCAAAAGGCAACACCAACGAATTTCTTGGGGTACTATCTCACACAGTCACTAAAGGAAGTGAAGATGATGACGAAGCTGCAAGAATCTCTTCTATCAATCCTGCCAAACAGTTGATAAAGGCAGAGCCAAGAGCATTAAAACTCATTATAAAAATACAGAACCAACGAGAGGTTGTTAAGATGTATTTTAAATCACGATAATAAAATTTAGCGAATAATCACCATAGATCTGGCCAAGTGAAGACGAGTTATTTTGTAACTCCATTTCTCCTCTATGTGAATACCATTAAATTTGTCGAAAGGTTGAGGCGATGTATTTATAAAAAGATGTTGGATGTACCAGGAAGATTAAAATGAGGAGGGCAACTTCAAATTAGCTAGGTGAGACCACTGCTCAACATACAGAGTAGCAGCAGGTAAGTCCTCATAAATCTTGGGCAAAACAAACGGCTCACAATTGAAAACAGACACATATTGATCCACAGGTTTCATCATCATTACAACTCTACCAACCACCGTAATTCGAACGGCACCAATACCTTGTACGGATGAATACCTAGACGCCGCAATCAAGACAGTGATACAAAGGATGTCATGCTACCTCCATCAATTAAAGCTCTGACAGAATGATAAATTCCACAGCCGTCCATAATTTCCACCACAGCAGTAGCTAACAAAACGTTCGAGCTTTTAGAACACTGCCTAATGATGCAACATGCGCCCTCAAGGCTTTATCAGCGGCCTGAGGGTCGAGATAAGCAGAAGGCGCCGAATCGACAGCTGGGGTTCCACTATTACCGGCGTCAGAACCACCATCAGGGCTAAGTTAGAGAACCTTCGCACTAGTATGAAATTCACTTATTTTTGTGTCCGAGAACTCTTAAGCGTCTTCTTGTTGTAGAGATGCATCAAGTCAAACTAGTTTGATTTTACTCAACAAACTTG